>NDXB01012006.1:249569-291972 GCA_002631895.1 Agapornis roseicollis
ATGGGAAAGAGGGGGGGGGGAAATAGGACAACGAGCCAGGGTCACTAACAAACGCTACTCCCAAGCCCTGTATTTCCTTGCCCGCACGCCTGGAGCTGCCACCCTCCAGCACCCTCGTAGCCAAGCTGGTTCTTCCTGCACTCGCTACCTCCTCCCATGTGATTTCCCCTAAACCCGGGTCTGCAGATTGCCCCCTCTGCTTCACAGGCCCGCTGTCCAAGAGGACAGCAGCCATTCCCGCGGCCCTAGAACACAGCTCGGGAACCTCCAGGGCACAACGCCACAGCGACACCGCCCGCACTCACCTCGCCATGCCGCCGCCTCGACCACGACACCCCTCTGCGCCTGCGCGCCCTCTTTCCCGCCCTTCCGGGGCGCGAGAGTGGGGCGAAGCGGGGCCTCCCTTTTACAGCGGGGCTGTGAGGGCGTCAGCAGTGGAGTGGGCGGTGCCGGCACGGGGTTAGGGGCCGGCGCTGCTTTCTGAGGTCAAACGTGCGGGGTGTCTGTCCTTCTGACAGGAAACGTTAGCGCATTGCTGAAGAGCCATTGCTGAAGAGCCACGCACAGAAAGGGAGCAGGACCTGTAAGGTGGTGAGACTTAAAACTCAACGCTAGTAAGAGTGTTTTCTGGTCCCATTTAAGGGAAAAAGGTACAGCAGAGACGATAGGTGACTATCCCAAGGCCAAAGAGCTTGGTAAACTGGCATGCAGTATCTGAAGGGGGCTCTTCATTAGGGACTGTAGTGACAGGACAAGGGGTAATGGATTCAAACTGAAACAGGGGAGGTTTAGATTGGATATAAGGAAGAAATTCTTTCCTGTTAGGGTGGTGAGGCACTGGAATGGGTTGCCCAAGGATGTTGTGAGTGCTCCATCCCTGGCAGTACTCAAGGCCAGGTTGGATGAAGCCTTGGGTGACATGGTTTAGTGTGAGGTGTCCCTGCTTATGGCAGGGGGGTTGGAACCACGTGATCTTAAGGTCCCTTCCAACCCTAACTGTTCCATGAGTCTATGCAGTGGCTGTTTCCTGAGGGCTCATGGTCATGTGAGAAACCCACTCAACAGTGCAGTTAATGTCCAAATGGGCATGCCTCAAAATGACAAGTGGCCTGAGGCTGTGGCTTTTGGGATGGCACAGGCTGCAAACACATTAGCATGTACTCTGAAAGCATCTGCCCTGTCTGGAGGTAGTGGCCGAAATCATTCCCTGGGGCTGGAGGAGTTGGGACCCATTGATCCATTTAAACATCAGACAAAACCAGAAAGTTGCAGGTGTGTAGGTGTCAAATATGTCAGAGTGCTTTTGCCAAGGAAACAAACAGAGTCCATGCTCAGACAAAATCAGACCTGAGCTGCTGTTTACTGCTGCTGGTTAACACATCACCTGCTCTTTCAGGAGCTGAAGAGCATCTCTGCCTGTCCCATGTGGGCTGAGTGACAAGCACAAGGTGAAAAAGCTTTCTGCATTTCCAGTGCAACTGCAGACACTGTGTATATTTATTAATTACACCCCATATCCACCCAACTTTTCCCTGCCATTAGTCTTCTCCATCCACCGCTTCCCCAGTGACCTGCTGGTGAGGCACCCAGCATTGACAGAGCAGGTGCTCTTGCCCTCCCTGCCTGCAATATCCTGACTCTGCACAGTTCACAGGCCTCCAATAAAGCAGGAATCCATGAAAAAACAAGAGCAGCACTTCCCTGGCCAGCTTCCTGCTCCCTCCAGCCACTCCTCCACACTAGAGACTGGGCAACCCTGAGCTCAGCACTGCCTGTTGACAGAGAATTTATTGCCTTGTCTTGCTGCAGCATTATTACTTCTATCCAGGTGCTGGTTTCTTTAATATGATAAGTGACTTAAGTGTTTTACTTTCAGAGTGTTTCCTCCAGAGGTTTCTGTAGATATCAACACAGGCTGAACGTCACGAAAAGAAGAAGCTCCTATGCTTGCTCTGCCATGCTCTTGCTTTGGAAAGCCAGGAAGGCATTTAGGCACAGCAATTTAGATTACACAGCTTTAACTCTCCAATGGATTCCATGCTTTGCACCTGTTCAGAAAAGTTCATGGTTGAAATAGGACCAGCTGATTTTCCTCCCTGCTATAATGTGAGGTGACCCTACAGAGAGGGAGTTTGTTGCCAGTGTCTCCCCATTGTACCAGCCAAAAGGTTTCTAGGGAACAGACTGAATGAGGTGCTACTCACCTAACTGTTCTCTGCAACACCCCCTCCAAACACCCCTGAGTAAGCAACTGCTCTCACCAGTAAAGGTTTTTCACCATGCTGTTTACTGTTTCGGACCAGCCCACCATTTGAGGTCTTTTGCAGCCACATTTCTGACAATTACTTTTAGGTGACTTTTCAAGAGCTTTGCAGAAACCACCTACTAAAAATCATCTGAGCGCTTCTGATTGTAGTTTATTTTGAAAGGCAGGAAGATGCAAACAGAATGTCTTCCTGGAGTCCAGGGTTTAACTTTCCATCCCTTCTCCACAGCAGTGTGTGAAGAGAGCAGAGCAGCTGGGAAACAGCTTGCTCACTTCACTGTCCACTGTATCTGAGAAGCCTGTGATAAACTTGAAATAAGACTCCTTGATCGGACACCTCCCATTCTCTCCTCCCATTCCTGATTTTTCTGCCTGCAGCAATAAATTCAAGCACAAATTCATCCCACTCTCACAGGCAGCTGCATGCTTCTCAGCACAGATGAGGATGGATAAGAGGTCTCGGAGCAATTCCAGGGAGTCTCACAGGAGACGCAGAGAGTCCCCAGCTACACAGAGCAAACGAGAGAAGAGGGAGAGCAGCAGAGAAGCCGGAAAAGGAAGGGGAAACATAAAGCAGGAGAAACCAAAGGAGATCAAGAGCACCACAGGGACAGATGGTAGGGTGCACACGTCCACAGTGGTGGATGTGGATGATGTGGTATCTGATGAAGAAATGGAGGCAATGGCACTGCTGGACAGCGAGCACCAAGAGGAAGGTATGGTTTATACAAGGGAAGGGGCTCTTTGACCCTGTATGGGTCACTATGTGACTCTGCTCTCTGCACAGTGTCTTCACACCCACCTTGCACAGATTCTCAGGACAGCATATGGGAGACTCCAGCCAGCCTCTGCAGGCTGAGCAGCACTGTGTCACAAAGCAAATAACTGCAAAAAGCAGCTACATCCCCAGCATCCTTCATGCTTCAGCTTGTTACTCCCCAGTTCTAGTCATGCTCTGTTCTCTTTCTTTTCCTGCTTGCTCTTCTTTAGGTGCAGAAAGTTAGCATTATGGCCAGTTCATAGTCAAAAGGACTGAGCTTCAGGGAAGAACTGTGCTTGAGGTGCATACTTCATAGCTCCATGTCTGGATAACCTTTAAGAGCAGCTACTCTCCAGGCTGTGTGTTTGTTAAGCAGATTCCCAGCCTGCCATGCTTAGAGGGAGAATCATGGGTTGTTTGGCAAGATGACTGGGCTTCTTTCAACCCACTATCACCACAGGAATGACAGATGTGTATTAGAGAACCAGCATCACTTCCATGTGAAGCCACTATCTGCTTCCGTGCCAGTGGCTCTGCTGCCCTAGAGTGACATAAAGGTTCAGATTTGTTCCTGTCTCTCTGGGAGCCAAGTTTTTCACATCTGCCTCTTTTCCACCTCAATTACAGGAATTCTAGCTAGTGAGCAGTGTTGTTGTTGTAGTTTGAGCTCTAGTCATCACACAGGTTCTTGGAGTGTGAACCTTGTTCAGGACCTGGTGGCTCTGCAGAGAGCTCCAAGGGCAAAAGGGCAGGGATGGAAGGGCTGGAAGGGATTTGAAATAGAAGGGGTGCAGGAATGCTAACTTTACTGATGGAGAACATGCTACACTCTCTGGGTCTAGGTGCACTCAGAAGTTATCTATTTTCATGCCATACCTGCAGATTTTCCCTCAGGCAGGAGCACAACAAAGAGCAGCCAGAGCAAGATGACCCACACTCTCTTTGGGGAGATGTAGAAGGTAATATTCATCTGAGGCTGACCATTCCAGCCAGCCTTCAGCATCTTGATTTCACTGCTGTAGGGCGCAGAGATTTCAGCAGCACCAGTGGCTTGGTCCTACTGCATTAGGGAGCTGGGGTAAGACTAAAACCCTATTCTAAAACAACCTGAGACACTTTGATAGGGATGGGCACTTCAAGCTGTGCATGTTGAAAGCTACCTCTTATTTACAGTATTTCTCTTTGCCATTAGCTTATCTTTCCAGATAAGCTTCTGGGATCCCAGCTCAGCCAGCAAGTTGCCCATTCCAAGCCTTGAACACTGCTTGGTAGCAACAGGTCTTCAAGCTAAAGGCTTCTCTCATCAAGGTACCATGGGTACCAGTAAAGCAGAGACAGAATCTGTCAGTCCATTGTAGCAGTTCATGTTCACCTGGGGCAGGGGGTATTCTTTAACTCAAGAGCAGAGAGGGCCAAATACTTCACATACAACAGGTCTAGGTAGAGGACAATAGTGAAGCTGCTCTGTGCAGGTACTTGTCAGGCAATCAGTATTTAGAGAGCAGTCCTCTCCTAACAATGTCATGTTGAATTTCTCCCTAGGTGTAAAGTCTCCAGGTATGGGCATGTGTGAGTGGCTTCTGACCATCTTGTCTTTCCTGTTCATCATAATGACCTTCCCCATTTCTGTCTGGTTCTGCATGAAGGTGAGAACAGTCATGGGGGTCATGGGGCCTCTCTGGGTTTAGTATTTGGTGTCTGATGTGGATTGTAACTTACTGGTTCAGCATGTTTCAGACATAAGCATGAAGATTTTTTGGTCTAAGGCCCCATTTACATTTCTTCAACTCAGCCTACCTAGCCCAGAGATTGCTGCATTGCAGCAGCAGGATATATAGGGTTTGAATTAAAAATTCTAAGAGAGATTGATCTCTCAGTTAATAGCATATTTTCTCCTCTTCCTTCACTTTTCTCAGTATGGCTCTGGTAGGCATATTTTGATTCCCACTTCTCAGGAAATTTCACATACATCTTGTTATCAACAAGAGTGTCAGCATTATAGCTCAGATCTTGCACACATGAGCACATACACACATGATTCCCTTGCAGGCAAACAATCAACACTGAAAATTTTAGCTCAGGGTATTCAAGTTTGGCCAGGCTACAAGGAAGCAGGATGCTGGCCTCATCCTGGGAAACCCTGGGCTGCTCTCACCAAATCTTGGGCTGTCATAGGGCTGCTCATATATTGCTCTCACACAAGGTCAGCCAGCAGCTCTGGGCGGGTTCTCAATTTAGGCTAAAGGGACTCAGCAACAGGTGATGCCACCAGCTCATATCTGCTGAAATCCTCATTTTACAGGGCTTTCTCAGAAGACTTACCATACTAGTGAGGCCCCATTCCCCAGTCCTATGCCTTCTTCTCCAGACTAGCTTTTGTTTCCCTCTATAGGTAGTGCGGGAGTATGAGAGAGCCATTGTCTTCCGCCTTGGGCATCTGCTTCCTGGAAGAGCCAAAGGGCCTGGTAAGGTGTTTGCTAAGCACCCCATAGCCATGTTGCTCTGCTTCGTGCTCTGCCAGAGCTCACGTACTGGTGCCCTCCAAGCAGGCAGAGCTAGGCAGGAGGCTGGTAGCTTTTAATGGCTTTTCTCATCACAGAAGCAGCCTCAGAATTTGAGCCTGTGTATGGCTGTTCCTTTGTAGTTCTGCATGCCAAACCCTCCCCTGTTCTCCAAAGCAGGAGAGACAATTTCTGTGGTTCTGATGATCACCAGCTGCACTTCTCTTCTTCCCACAGGCCTTTTCTTTTTCCTTCCCTGTCTGGACACATATCACAAGATAGACCTCCGCCTCAAAACACTAGAGATCCCCTTCCATCAGGTATTCCCTCTCATTTGAATCACTTTAACATTACACCTCAGGCTTTCAGCTTTTATTCCTGCATAGAAAAGTTTGAAAAAACTCCCATTTGGTTGAACATGCTTGGATACCCCAATAGGGCAAAAGATACTGGCCCATGGGCTTTCTACCCACCACACTGAGTGCATGCAGCAGGGACTGAGACTAAGAGCTTACAACAATGTAAGGATGGTACTCAGCTTCTGTACAAGCCTGGGAGGAAGAAAGGGCTGAATGCTTGTTTCTAACCATTAAACCTGCAACCTCCCTAGCCACAGCCCCTCTTCTCCTTCTGGGGGGTATTGTCTGTGCTGCTGCATTGCCAGTGGGACTGTCCTTGTCTGGTGGCATCTCCCGGTTGAGCCTGTACAGCAAATACAATAACTGAGCACATACTTCAGGACACAGTCTGTACTCTCAGAACAGGAATGGACCAGGCAGCAATGGGCAGGGAAACTCAGCACAGGATGACAACCTACTTACAGTCCCTAGCTCAGTAGCTGTATTGAGGAGACAGGTGCAGAGATGCTGCTCAGGAAACTGAAGTCCAGAGGTTATATAGTTTGTTCAAGGTCAGTCATCAGCAGAGGTGCAAACTACAAAGACTTAACTATCCAGCTACTCTTCATCATTCCTTTAATCGTGTGCTTTTATGTGCTACTTTAGAGTTGTCAGAACCAGCTCCATCTCTCTTAATGTCTTCTGCTTAGGTGGTGACCAAGGACTTGGTTACCTTGGAGATAGATGCTGTCTGCTACTACCGGTTGGAAAATGCCTCTCTTCTCCTTACCACCCTGACCAGCATTTCCAGTGCCATCCAGCTACTGGTGCAAACCACCACAAAGCGCCTCCTGGCACATCGAGCCTTCTCTGAACTTCTCCTAGAGAGGAAGAACATCAGCCAGGAGATTAAGGTGCTTCCACGGGGGGAGACAGCAGAGCAAGGGGTGAAATGAGGCTTCACAAAGCAGCTCAGGTGATCAGTCCCTCAAAATCACAAACGCTGGTTTGCAGAAGGGTACAATAACAACATGTATCTCCTTCACAGAAAAATGGGTGATTTTTCTTCTGTTTTTTTTTTTTTTTACTTGGATAACTTTAGAGGAAGAACATACACTGTAGGCCCCACGGGTGGCCATAGTGAATAGCAGATGGTGTGCTGTGAGGAGCATGGAGGAGCCACTTAGACAAGCTCCATCAGTGCTTTGTGGTAGCCTGCCTTCATTACTTACCCCAGAGAGGAGATTCTTAGAAGAAAAGTGACAGTGCCCCTGAGTCAGTGAGATCTCCAGGAGCACTTTGTGGCCGTGACACATGTACATGATGACCCCAAGTCAGAAGCTGAATGTTTCCAATGGAACTGAATTGATTCCACACTTGAACCAGTATGGACTGGTTAAATTGTGCTAAACCTCAGGGGCAAACACACATTGAAAGTGAGTGAGTGATGTAGTTTTATTTCTGAGGGGCCTTACACAATAGCACAAAACCTTAATAAATCTGCCTTACAGTCCTCTATTTAACTGCTTTGAATTAATGTCCTTGCACTGTCTTACTCCCCTGTAAGGGAATTAGGCCAGGGGCTGGTGCTTCCCTCATGCTCTAAAAATATTCCTCTTCACAGGTGGCTTTGGATGCAGTCACAGGCTGCTGGGGGATCAAAGTGGAGAGAACTGAAATGTAGGTAGAAAATGCTGGCAGAGGGGACTTTCCTGGCCCTTTGCAAGTACCTCTCCTGCTGTGTTCACTGCTGCATGCCTCTCTTCCTCCTTTGCCTCTGGCTCTCTTCCTGTAGCTTCTCTGGAGAAGATAGAGTCCCATCTCTCACCTTCCTATTTTCTCTGTCCTTTTCAGCCTCTGCCTCATGTAAAACTTCTACATGTGAAGACTGCTTGCTCCAGCACTGACAGCCAGGGCAGGATCCCTAGCTGGGATCTCATCACCATTTCACTGCCCCTACAGGCAGAGTTTGCACCTAATTCTGGTAGCCCAAGAGGTGCAGCAAGCACTAAACCCTCTGTGTCCCATTCTAGATCAAAGGCCACAGGGTTTTAGCACTTGCAGGGATGGGCTCATCATTCAAGAATCCCATGCAGAAAGGTGAGACTCAATCCTGTAGAGGACCATGGAAGAGAGAGCCAGTGGTGAATGATTAAATCTATGTATGAGCAGAGGGAAAATCCTGTGCTTGTCTCCCAGTGGATTCTCTGCAGTCTCACAGAGTGAGCTTAGACTTCAAGTAGCAGAGGCACAGAGAGGAGAGATCTCTGCTGCCAAGTGATAATGCAAGTCTAATCCAGGCAGGAAAAGAAGAATAGGTATGGAGGTGGAAGGCTGAACTGAGACACACAAAGAAGGACACTTTTGGAGCAAAGACCATGAGTGAACTGCTCTGCAGCGAATGACTCATGAGCCCATTCCAAGCCTCAGATTGATCATCTAGTGCCAGCAGGAGAGTCTAAAGCCCAGCTAATCCCTGTCCTTCACTACCACAGCAACAATGTGCAACTGCCTGCTGAAATTCGCCAGTCCCTGGCTGTGGAAGCGGAGGCCCAAAGACAGGCCAAAGTGCGGGTATGCCAACTCTGAACACTTCTCTTTCCAAAGCATCCCTTGTTTATGATCCTTGGGAAGTGCCACAAAAGGATATAGCTCTGGGAAGATATGTTTTCTTTAATTCCTGTTCAAGAGCTGTGTCTAGCAAGGGGAGATGCAGTGAGAGTATGGGCCAGCCCAGTGGAGTGCCAGATCTGGTACCTGGCCTACAGCTAGGACAGAAAGACAAAGAGGTCTGTGGTTAGCACTGGGCCCATAGTGATCCCCATAGGGATCTTTTCCTCAGGATTTCACTCCCCTCTATGAGCCCAGTGCAGGGCTGTCACCACTGTAACGTACCCTGCACCTTGCTCAGCATGTGCTGGTCTCCATCCCTTGCTCCGACCTACACGAGAGCCTGGAAAACTTGGGAATTTCATGGTGGCAAACTACCTCTGTAATGAGCAGTCCATGTTCCCTTACTCCCAGCTTCACAGAAATCTTTGTTCCCCTGCTTGGTAGGTGATTGCTGCTGAGGGGGAAAAGGCTGCTTCGGAGTCCCTGCGGATGGCAGCTGAGATTCTGTCCAGTGTCCCTGCTGCTGCTCAGCTCCGTTACCTCCATGCACTGCACTCCCTAACTGCAGAGAAACCTACTGCATTCATCTTGCCCTTGCCTTTGGAGGCCATGAATCTGGTCTCTCCAGCTACCCAGAATCCTCCGACAGCAAGCAGCCTTCTCACAGACACCACGAAGCTCCCAGAAAGCCCAAAAGACAAGGACTCACCCATGCTGTAAGAGCTGTCCCATATCCCATGGTGGCTCCACTGCCCCAGGTCAGTCCTGCTCAGAGAGGAGCTGGAGGATGGCCTATTGGCAGGCCTGGAGGCAGGAGAGAAGGCAGCCCAGGCTGTAATATAAAGTGGATTGTACATGGAAGAAGGCTCTGCTTGTTTTGGGAAGGGAAAAATAGAGAGCACAAGGAGCAGGGCTGGTATGTGTATGAGCAGGGGGTGGAGGGAAGAGGGGTGTCATCCCTTTCTCTTCACAGGGCCAGATGCACCCTGACACCTTAGGGCCTGGCCCCTAAGGTCTGATCCATCTTGCACCATCACTTTGGCAAGAAAGACAGTCTTGGCCCTGTGTACTTAACTGCCCTCATCCGCAAACTGAACAGCCAGGCAGGCAGAGGTAGGAGCCCAGCAATTGGGGGAACAGGCAGGGACTACAGCACACCTGCAGGTTGTCGAGTGCTGCCAGCCTGGTGGTTCAGGAATGAGGGCATGAGCTGGGTCCCATGGTGTAGTCCTGGATATGGGATTTCAGTCACCACCCATGTGCACAAACATACATGCATACATACACCCACAGCCAACCAAGGTGTGTTTAGCCCTAGTTTTAAAACAGAAGGAAAAGGCTGCCTTTATTGGCACTTCCCTGCAAGGCACATCAGGGATGCAGAGGAAGGGCAGGCTGTACTGCCGCTCGCTTCCACTGGGGGGTGAGAAAGGACAAGTTCTGAGCTTGTGGGCACGTAAAAAATGTTACAAGTGATCCATTTAACCAACTCCGACTGAGCTGACAAAGGAGAATCCAGCACCACTGCAGAAGAGCCAGCTGAGAACCTGGAGAACAGCAATACTTTTGCATAGTGCAGCTGCCTTGGTAACCTACACACACAGGGAAGGAAGAGAGAAAGTCCTCAATATTCTATAAGCCTCAAAACTCCTATACATCTTTCCTGACAAATAGTATTTGAAATGACCAGGAACCTACAGATAACTGTAATCCTTTCCTTTGCCAAAGATATGGAGCAACTGTCAAACAAAATACCACTGCACTTGGTTTCTCTAATCCAGGCTCCCTTCGGGTGGATGTCAGTTCTCCTCCTGCCCTTTCACTTGACCTGCAGCATCTCTCTTTGCCTCCCCTGCACAGCCATTCCGAGGCCCAATGTTCTGCTTCTGGTGGCCTGTAGAGGCCAAGCCAGGGGACTTCGTGGCCCTTCCCTTAATTGCCCAAACAGTAGGTGGCCATCATGTACATGCCTAGCAGGAGTTACCCAGCCAGTCACTCACTCTTGTATTTTTACTCATTTTTTCAGTCCCTCTTTGTCTTCTGGTAACACTCATGCACATTGGCATATATAAACAGTAATACTTGTGTTAAATGCAGCTATGTTATGAGGATGGCTTGTAGGTACTGGCTTAATACTGCTGTGGAGGACAAGGATCCCACTTCTATGATGTTAAATACATATTCCGTACTTAACGAGCCTCTTCAGCTCCCTAGACTCCCCTTCTCAACACTCGGTGCTCCCATAATACTTGCTCTACAAGTATTTGCTGGCCTTTTTAACAGCAACGATACTCAAAAACCAGTCCCCTTATGGGTGGCTGGGAAGTGGGAAAAATCCACCTGTGAACTTCTTGGTGATCTCATGAGCTTGTCTGGCTGCATTTCTAACTCTGTGTAAAATGATCCATCCAGACCAAGATTCTCTGGCACATCAAGGACCAACACCTCTACAGATAACGTCTCAAAGGAACAACACTTAGCCTGAGAAACGACTGTCAGGAGACACGCAGCACTATATCAGGGCACACACATTACCCTGTTTGCATGCATATCTGCAGAAGTCAGGCATAGCTTTTTCAAACATGTAACTTTTCTGTAGCTAAAGACAAGACAAATTATAGCCAAGAGCTTCCTCAGTTCCAAAGAGCATGTCTTGTTCCAGCAGTATCTTGTCTCTTATATATAGAGCTGGCAGAAACTTCTCATTTTACCTTCAGGAGATACTACATTCCAAAAACTCACAGAAGAAAAACATCATTTAAAAATGTACTTTGGGATTAGTGATATATGATGATTCTAAAATGAAATTTACTCTGAGTTGGCAGGGGTTGTCTGAGACAATGTGATTCCAGGCAGTTTCACTGCCTGCTCTTCCAAGCTGAGACTGGGTCAAATTGCATGCTGAACTGAGGCAGCTCTGTTGGCCTTGCAGAGCCTTAGAACTGCATAGACTATCCCAGGTTGGGAACCAGAGGCAGAAGTCTGGGTGGCCACCTCACTAGGCAGTTTGGCCTGTTAAGGCTGTAGACAGGGGCCTCAGATGCCAAGCAGAAATCACAGAGAGATGGAGCCTTTAAATGTCATCTCAGTGCACTCAGTAGGTGAACTGGTATCATCTAAAGTCTGATTTTGTGACTTTGGCTACAGGCAGTTCTCCTGTGGCAGCAATTTGAAAAAGGCCTTCAGGATCATGCACAGCTTCAGGCTTTTTCATGCTTTCTGAAAAAAGGACAAAAACACGAAAATGAAGATTCAAAGACACAAAAATTTGTTTCTGTAGAATTGTTTGTACAATTCTGTGCAAAACCCCAGTCATCTGGTAACTGAATCATCTGAAACCTGTAGGATGAAGGAGGTACCCATTATCAGATAGGTATCTGATATCTCCACAATCAGGCCACACTGACACTAAGAAAAAGATAGACCTGGATATGAAAGAGATGCAAATGACTTACTTGCATAATCCAACAGGGATGAGGCAGAATGAGATAGAGCAACAAGAATCACAGAATCACCAGGTTGGAAGGGACCTCTAAGAAGAGGTTGATGAACACAAACAGAAGGCAAGCATAAAGCAAGGGGAGGGGAGGAGAGTGCACAAGGAGAGACGCGGGTAAGAGAAAGTCAAGGTAGCAATGGAATTACAAGGAAGATGAGCTATAAAGATATTAAAACTTTGGGACAAGCATATGTGGAAGTGGCAGAGCCAGCTAGAAGAACAGTGTAAATGCTGAGATGGGACTGAGGTACTGGGGTAGTAGGTAAGGAGTAACAGCAGTGGATTGGGGGTGAATCACTGCTATGAACAGGCACTATGAAATTACTGGGGCATTACTATTCTTTAATGTTGCTCTTTTCTGGAGCCCTTGAACTGGCCAGAGGTAGAAGATTTGAGACTTGAGCAGGCCTCAACTTCTGAGATGCCTTCTTGGAGACATTCTTCTGAAAGAAAAACAAAACAACAAACCAAAGTCATTAAAAATACCAGGGAGCTAAAATGTGCCCAAGGTATCACATCCTTAACAACCAATTAGACTCTCCTTCCACTTTGATGTCAATCAACAGGATACACTGAAGGAATAAGGGAAGATATTTTAATTCCCAATTTTTCCTCCTTCTCCACATCTTATATCCATGTGGATCTAGCTGAGAAAGGGCACAAGGAAATGTTTTCATCCACAACAAACAGGCAACCTAAGGAACTCACTGCCAAACTGTATGGGCAAGATAAGTATGTCAGCTGTGTTCAAACAACTCTTGGAAACAGCAGGATTGTCCTGTGCTAGAAAAAGAAAAGGCTGATGGCTTCTGAGAGTGAACAGACCTGGAATATTTTTTCTTTTCTACCCTAAAATCAGTGATCCTAAACAGACCTTCTTGACTGTAACAGGGAACACTCACAGGAAGATGAAGTCAGTTATAGTGATCTCCTAGATATAGACACTGGTGTCCTATGTCAAGCAAAGTTACTTTCTCTCTAAACCAGACCACATTCAGCAGTTATTTTTGCCCTGATCTAGAATCATGTTAAAAGTCTCCTTGCTTGGCTTTTGACAAAGAGTCTCGATAAAGCCCTAGGATGTGCCTAAGAGGAGAAAGTCCTGCACTAAACAGGAGATGAATGAGGTGTCCTCAAAGACTGCTTCCCTCTCTGAGTCTGGAAGAGGGTTTGAAATACTGGTTCTCCTGATCTTGCCCTTCTTTGTGTGTTGCTTCTGGGATGATTTTCCCCTTTCTCCAACTCACTCTCTAGGTCTTGGATTCTCTGCAGAGCTTCTTCCAGCTTTTCTTCAAGACCTTCAGACCTCTCCTCTGCATTTTGAGCACAGATCTGTCTTTCTCTGAAACACAGAAGCAAAGATAACGCTGAAATCTGAAATACGAACAGCTGCTGGCAGCATATCTTAAAGAAAGATTTAGAAAGCTGAAGCTTTTGGTGGGACTGTATAAAACACATTTATGGTTTCAGAGAAGGGCATTGTTAAAAGATCTCTGAAGGAGTTCATGGCACATCTGTTAAAACCCCGCAAGCTGAATTAGTTTCAAAACTCAGTGCTTGCTAGCAAAGGGTGAGATGCTGATCTTCACTGTGCAAGGATAAATACAGAGCACAGTCAATTCTATTAGCAAAGCTAATGAGATGGGGTTACCCCAGATAAATCAAGCTCACAGACAAAGCAAGAACTATGAGGGAATGTAGTTCAAAGTGCCCAAGCCTACTTAAACATGGAAGAAGTCCTTACCAAACACAAACCTTGATGTGATTCTGCATGAAGACACTTGGGTGTCACTTTATTGTGTTCTCCACACTTAGGTACAAAATTGCATGTCTGTACCTGCCAAGCTCCTGGGCACTAAGTAGGCCCTAGAGGAGCTCAGCTGCATTCACATGACACCCTGCAAGTGCTAACAGGACCTGAAGTATTAAGAAGTTTCACAGAAAACCATCCTGAGTACCTTTGCAATGTACCTCATGAGTACACAAACCAGAGAATCTCCACAGAAATGAAGGGCAGCCAATATGGGTCATATCCTCAGCTAACATAAAACATACTCCATCACCCAAGACAATCAAAATGGAAGGAAACCCAATATTAAGCCAACAGATATTGGATAAAGCAGAACATTATCAGAGAGCAAAATAGGCACTTTCCTGGTATGAAACCCTGCCCACTCATGCCTCCAGAACAGTACTCACAGGAGTTGCGCTTGCAGATGTTCCAGCATTGTCAGCAAGGTACAGGATCTGTAGATCTCTGCACTACTAGGAAAGTCTGAAGAAGAGCAATCCTCACCTGCCCCACTCACACAGTGACCTCCCAGAAAGCTTGTCCATGCCAGTGCTGTATTAACCCACACAGGGTGTGTGAGCACAGATCCTGAATCAGGTGGAGGCATTGCTCCAAGTGATCTGTAGACTCAATGCCTGTAGTGCCCTCATTCCTCCAAAGGTCATTCTCAGAAGGATGGGCAGAGCCCACACTATTGCAGATGCTAGCATATTTTATAGCAGTACTAGCTATAAAGCAGGCAGTGCTGTTCTTTTTAGGTTTTTCTCTTATTAGAATCCCTACAAATTCTAGTGAGACCCATTTAAGGCCTGGAAAAAGATCCAAGGACAAACAAATGGATGGGATCTGTCACCATGATTGGCACACTAAACATTTTCTCTTGAGAAAACTCTCTTAGGTGAAACTGAAAACCTCTGTTGATACCTGTCTACAGAATCAGCAAGTCTGCACATCTCTGCAACCAACTCTTCAGCTCCATACTGCAGCTTACCAGCCCTCAGAAGCCTGGGCTCCTTTTCCATCTCGGTACCGAAGTCCTGCCACTGGGAACACGCACAGGACAAGCGTTCTGCTGTCATGTGTCTCAGCAAATCCACCAGCCACAGGGTCAGGTTTCTGTCCAGTTCAGTCACCTGCACAAAACATTAGAGCAAATCTAAACCAGTGATAAATGACTGGTTTTGCCAAGTAGTCTGAAGTCACTGCACTTCACATACATGAATGTGCTATCTAATTTAATTTGCAAACTGACCTAATGACAGAGACATTTATTTTTACCATTCTTCTCCCGAATTCATTCCCATTATAGACACATCTTTTTTTACTATGGATCTATTCTTCTCCCAGCTCTTGTTTAGGATCATATGCTGATTATTAGCCACACAGCATGCTTTCATGTCCCGAATTCAGTGACAAACCAAAAACTACACACCACACTTACAGAACATTAAAAAAATGCATGTTGAGAGCCTCTAGTCTACAATCAGGGGAGAAGTAAGCCCACAGAGAGCTCAGAGCCACAACAGCTCTCTGAACAGGAAATAACTTTGATTATTCCAGAGAAAATACTCACTAAAGATAAAATCATAAAATCGTTTTGGTGCATTACATATGAGACCTTACAGCTATTTTTAGAGGAGCTCTCCCCTATTCCTTTGGCAGGAAGACAAAAGCCACAACTCAATTCAAACAAGGTAAGAAAGTGTCAAAAAGAGAAACAAGCATTCCTTACAACTGTGCTCTGGCCAGATAGAAATTTAAGGAAGGACTGAATGCTAGATATAGCACTCTTATCCCAGCAATTTCAGGCTTGCACTTACTGTTTCATTTGCATGTGTGACATTCTTCTCAACCTCATTATTCATGGACAGAACCCATTGCTGAATCATATGAAAAAAATCATTAGGTACCACCCTGAAAAAAAAAACAAATCCAGAAACAAAGTGACCTCTAGTTCACCAGACCCAAGGATCTCTTGTCTCAAAGACACCTTCTGCTTCCCAGCTTGGGGAAAACAACATATTATAGTACACCATATGCTGGAAACATGGCACAGTTTTTGTTGGTAATGCTATAGTTATGGGCAAACTTGGCATTTTCAAGTAAATCTCTTACATATACATTTTGCGTGTGCTCTGCAAATGATTTACTTCCTGATGATATTTACCAAAGACAATGCAGTAGCATGAAGAGGAATGTGCCCCCACAAATCTGACTGTAAATGAATCACATATTCTGTTTTTTCTTCAAATGTCAAGATTTCCAAACCAGGTGGCAGTTCTGAGGGAGACAATGATGTTCCAGGAGCTATACCAAAGCCACCAACTGTTTCCACTCCACAGATAATTGTCAATTCAAAGCAAATGAAAGGCAGTCACCAATCACTTTAACCCTTCAGCTGATCATGTTTAGCCCACTAACAGTTTCCTGTGCCAGGGTCCCCACCCTGACATCCAAAAAAGGACATTTCTCTTTTCTTATGAGTAGTGTAGCAGTGCATGTAAGCTCAGCCTAGCTGCAATTAACACCTCTGTCCTTAGGGGAAATGTGAGTTCTGATCGCTCTCAGCTTCATGCAACTGCCTGGAGCCCACACAGCTCTTCACTGCATCCACCTGGGCCAGCCGCGCAGGAATCTTTTGATAAAATGCACACAGCTCAGCTTTGTGCATGCCAGAACCTTGCTTCAGCTTTTGCACCTTGAATAACCAATCTTCCATACTTTTCACCAAGGCTGTCAAAAACTTAGCTGTGCCTGCAGGGGAAGAAAATACAAACCTTTCATTATAATTCTTTCAGCCAACAAAACCAAAGCTGGATTCAAAGAGGGATGAACAGCCTATGTGGGAACTGGCTACACTTGGAACTAAAAATAAGCTGCTTTGTAAGCACTGAATTCAAAGCAAGTTGAAAGAAACTGGGCTTGAATTAAAGCCCTTCTTGTCTTGGAAGATTTGGTTCTCTTGTTTCATAAAGGCTTAATATAACTCCTTTTAAAACAGCTTTGCTGTTACAATCCAATTCTTCAAAGATGCAGGTGATGCAGTATGCACAGATATGCAGAATGCCTGTACAAGGTGGTAAATTAATTTTCATTCACTCATGTGGAACATACTGATGGATATTCTCTTTTTGTTGGGGAGTATGTTTGAAATGCAGCAATGATATCAATTGATATCATGGATATTGGATATCCTCTTGATATCCAATGTTTAAAATTTGCTTACATCCTGGTGAGGTCCTGGCCTCCATGACATCTTGGAGCAAAGATGGTATGTTAAGCACATGGTGGTGATGAAAGGTGTTTTAATATTACAGTGATTTTGACACATGGGTAGAGCTGTGGAGCAGAACTGTTTAACTTCTGCTCTGGATTGGGAGAAGTGCAATGAAGTGGTGTTGGGATGTTCAAATGTAAGAAATGGAGCTGGTTATGCTCCTCAGAGTGGAGCCTTTGAGAGCACATGATAGAGCTCCACAACCAGGCATTAGGTGTTAACAAGCAGGAGGCCAAGGAGAAGTGGCAGGAATGAGAATGTAAATTTTCCTGCCCTGCAGCATCATCTTAAGAGGAAAGAAGAGGTGGGCCCCAGGGGGACATGGGATCAAAGAATCATAGAATAGTCAGGGTTGGAAAGGACCATCTAGTCCCAATCCCCCTGCCATAAGCAGCGACAGCTTGCACTAAACCATGTCACCCAAGGCTCTGTCCAACCTGGCCTTGAACACTGTCAGGGATGGAGCATTCACAACCTCCCTGAGCAACCCATTCCAGTGCCTCACCACTTTTACAGTAAAGAACTTCCTCCTTAGATGCAATCTAAACCTCTCCTGTTTCAGTTTGAACCCTGGATGCCATTCCTTCCCTCCAGTGTATCCACTGAACCACACAGCTTGGTGTCATCAACAAACTTGCTGAGGGCGCACTCAATCCCACTGTCCATGGCAGCGACAAAGATGTTGAACAAGACCAGTCCCAACACCGATCCCTGTGGGACACCACTCATCACTGGCCTCCAGCTGGACACTGAGCCATTGACCACAACTCTTTGCGTGCGGCCATCCAGCCAGTTCTTTATCCACTGAGTGCCCCACCTGTCAAATTGATGTCTCTCCAATTTAGAGACAAGGATGAGGGAGAACAGTCACTTCTGATCACTTATGTGTGGTTTGGCTGTATTAGCCCTTACACTGTACTCTTATTAAATATTAGCTTGCTTTGGGAAGGCTGTCTGTGTCATTGCATTTGTCTTATAAACTTTATCAAGTCCCCAGAAAAAGACCAAACTGGAGCTCACTGAAGAGGCCACTCTCGTACCAAGTGCCAATTTCAGAGTTAAAGCCATGTTATTTTCAAAAGAAGATACACTGCGAAGGCTTTAAGAAGTGAACAAGGAAGACTGAATAAAAACAAAGACATTAAACCAAACCTTATAAATTTCATATAAATTCTTTCTTACATCTTCTGTCTAACCAATCTCATTTTTCTCCCTCCATCTCTAATTTTTGTCATCAAATACCACTTGCCCTTTGTACTTCTGGCACATGCTTCTTGAGAACAGGTAATCAGATCTTAGAAGATAATAAATACTTCAGGTAACCAAGTGCCACTGCTTTACAGTACAAAATTGCCATGATCTCAGTATTATATCTTACCTATTCTTTACAATAGCTTTCATTTTTCACTATCTCTTATCAAAGATACAATATAATGTAAAAAGAAGGGGTACCGTGTATTTTCTACTGAAAGATCATTACATTACAACACATAAAATGAATCCAAACCATTCAAAATACACTGTCTTGTATGGAGCAAGATAATGCCTTTCCTGTAGTCCAGTTTCCAAAGCCTTTGTTAAAAATCAGCTAAAATCCCTTTTTCTGGACTTTACTGGCTGAAGCAATTTTGGATCAGACATCTGCATTGTGCTGCCTAGCAGTTTGTTGAGATCACAGCTAACTATCCAGGCTTCTGACAATCTGCTCTTAAGCTTTTGTCATTCTGGTGTCTGGCTAATTATTGCCCTGCTCCTTCCTCTTTCTCTCACTTTCTAATGAGAACATTTATTTTCTCTAGCTGTCTCACAGGATGGACAGACTTATTCTATCTCAGATGATTTAGTAGGCTGAAATACAACATGTAGCATAAGAATGTAGGGAAAAGCACAGGAAAACCCTGAGTGTGAGAATAAGATGGCAGTATGAGAAGCAGCTTAGCAAACATGACTAACAGTTCCTGACAGCATATTTTCAGTTTAGTTTTAGTCTTCTAAAAGGAAATAAAATTTTTAGGAAAACATCAGAAGTGAAACAATTCTGGTCAAGGTGTTACAAAGGCAAAGCCTGAGAGGGTTAGTTGCAAATTACGCAACAACTGTTTGTTATCTTACACAAGACATGATAACTTTTTATCAGCAAAGAAAACATTTATGTACATACTTTATCAGGATAATTCAAAATCTAGATTAAGATAATTTAGCATTAGTGATAAGGTGATAAAAGTATTATCCTCTGAGATAGTGTTTTACTTTACAGTAATATTTTACTTTTTACAGTGGTGTCTTACATTTTAAACAGCCATTCTTTCCTTCAGCATTTTTCCCACCATAAATTATCCACATAATCACAAACTGCCCATAATCCCTCTGAATATAACATATGACTTCCCTGTGTCATATCTGCATCGCATGCTCTTTGCACTGTACCACATTTAAAATTTCAGATATTCTTTCTATGTGTGACTGTGAGTGAAGTTCCTTGGAGTTTGTTCCTTGAATGCTCTTGATTCCCATGGGTCAGACTTTAGTTTTGGAAAAGGCCAGTACAGATTATGTTGACTGGTCCTTTATTACTTGCTACTTTCTTGGCATACCCAAGGAAAGACTGAGCTATAAACTGGTCATTCCTTACCATTATTTCCATTTATCCTTATATTGTATTGCCTGTAAAGTTCACATGCCCTTTGTTTTATTTCTTCCAGGGCAGTGTGCTGTGGAGGCAATGCTCCAGTTAAGTCCCAGTGTCGATTTATCACCATTTGTCCCAGCTGTGTCCAGTACTCCAGCAGGCTGGCAGTGCTCTTCAGACTTTCAGTCTTTCTTAGGTGCACCTCCCCTGTGTACTGCTCTAGATCTTCTTTTAGCATCTGAAAGGAAAGGAGAAACCTGCTTCGCCCCCAAAAGCTGGACCACCGCTTGGCCACAAAAGAAAAGTTATGGAAATCAAGCATGAGAAGCATGAGGACTCCATGAACATAAAGATGTCACAGTGAGTAGATTACACAATGAATTGGAAACTTACTGGTGACAAATCTGAGCACTTCTACAAATCAATATAATTTACCAGTCACCAGAGCTATTGGTCAGAGAATGCTCAAACACATGATTAAGTTTAACACAGTGGCTGAACTATGGCATTGATCAATTATAACTTCTCATATGTAGACTCTTAGCTTAATGTTCAGCACAAAAGATTTGAGCTGATCTCCCGCACAGCCTGTAAGTTCACAGGTCCTTCTCCCCAAGCCCCTACAACACCTTTCTGTTGACATTCCCATGACAAGTTTCTGATCAGTATGAATACAGATCTCTCCTGGGACTAGACTAGCTGTTTTCTTCATGACACAAGATTCCTGTAAATAAATCTGTTTGCCTACTCATTCACCACAACTCTGATACCAACCACCTAAATATCTAATTTCTTAGGTATCTGAAGTTGCCCACAGGCCCCTCAGAAATTCAGAGGTGCAGGCTCTTCTAGACTATGAAGAGCTCAATTGCTGTGAATGTGGGGTGAAGAAAAAGGAATGCCAGCACCTGAGCAACAAATGACTTAAAACTATAAATGTTTTGAAGAGCTTTCTTGCCCTTTGAGTTTAGGATTTATAGCAAAACAATGGCATTTGTCATAAACAGCCAAGCTCTCTTTCCCTGGAAGGAAACCAGTCACCATTTCTCCTTCCCAAAAATCTGAGAGTGGTACCAGCACACTGCAGAAATCTTTAAATGCAACTTATTTTACATTTGTCTTAGCCTCCTGCATGGCTGCATGTAGCTCCTCTTGAGCTTTTTCTGCTTCTTCAGTCACCTTGCGGTCATGTTCTCATACAGCTCACTGAAACAGTGGGTAACAGTCTTAACGCAACTTAAAGGTCTCTAATCTGGCAAATACAGACTGGGGGGCCCTACACTACCATGCAGGGCTCTCTTCTTCCAACACAATCATCTCACTGCTGGGGTGAAAGGCATCTCTTCCCATGCATGCTTGGTGCTCCAACAAACCCTTCCTGCAGTTCCACAGCAACAGAACCTCCAGTGTGCTAAGGACAGAAGGTGGTTTTGACATTATTTGGCACTAAGAGAGTTCGGTGAGAGTGTGAGGAGGCTCAAGTGTGATCCCTGTAGCTCTGCTTCAAATCACAACACTGTCTTTCCATTCCTATAGGAGGAAGATTAGAAAACAGAGCAAAGGCAATGGACTAAGGCTAGGGCACAGAGCTAATTTCTTAGGATTGGGAAGGATTCAGACCTAGTCAGCTGTCCAACAGATTCTTTGAAATAGAGTAGCTCTTCTGTAATATGTCTGTTGACCAACTGCTGCGACATCATTTTTTTGTAGAGGGTCTTCAATTGTTCAGATATCCACTCCAGGAGACTCACATACCTCTGCCTGCAGTAAAATGAGTAAAAAAAAGGTATTTACATGAGAGTGCAAATCTCTTACACCATCTGAAGACCCTTTCCTTTTACTGCACAGGAAGCTATCTAGAAGACGATCTTCTAAATGTCAGGACTGGGGATTTTAAACACACTGGAACAATTTAATTGCTACAAGTAGTGGTAATCTGAGCATGGGAAGCCTGGCCATGAGGGACGTACCAGGTATGTGAAAACTTCCACTGAAGGTCACACTGATAAGGTGCCCACATTGTAAATGTGGCGGTGGTCCTGCCAACTTCAACCTTCAGGTTACCCAACAGATGTTTATTAGTCCCAGCTGTTAACTTGGTGGGGAAATCCTATTTGACTCCTGACATAAGACCCTATGCCAGTTACACTGTGACAGGCTAGCTTTGCTGGGCAAGGACATTAGGAACAATCTGAAATAGCTAATGCTACTCCTGAGAAGACACCACCATAAACCAAGAGGGGGATTAATGGTTGGATAATGATGACCTGAGCTTTGAAAGCAGCTGTCCTATCTCCACGCAGTCCACGCTGACCTGCCGAATCAGCTCATGGAAAACAATGCTGTAAATGTTCTGCTCCGCCTTCAGCAGCCCCAGCATATTGTGCAGGTGGCAAAACAGGCGAGAAAAATCACAGCCTTACAGACCCTGGCCAGCCTGCACCTTTAATGACAGATTAACACAGATCTCCCATTTCTTCTGAAGTAGGTTTCCCTTTGAGGACAAAACACTGCTAACAGTAGAAAGAGGAAAGGATTGCATCTGCATGCAACCACAGGTTTATTTTCAGACATGTTACGCATAATGCTGACTACCCTCCCATCAACAGTCATGGGACTTTCTCTGCTAATTCCAGCTGGAGTTCCTGCTGAGGCAATGCTCTACATTTTTCACAAATCCTTCTCCATTTAGTGTGCAGGAATAACAGAAAATAAGGCAAAGCAAGGTACAGATGTTCTTTGACATCTGCTTTTTACGTCTATGAATGTTTCTGATGGCCCATTTTGAAAAACAGCAGCTTATCTCCCAGTTAAGAGATGAGACAGCTACTGCCTTAAATTCCTCCATATAATACTGTCAGATGCACTCCTTCCTGGCAGTTTTGCCAGAAACGTAACTTCCTACACTAGCAAGCTAACTGTTTGCTCTTTGTGGGTCAGACAAAGATGAAGAGAAGCTCAAGATCAGGAGAGAAAATCCCTAGTTATTACAGGACCTACAGACAGAAACTTCTGGCTTGGGCAGAAACCAGCTTCTTGCAGGCACCTTAAGCACAACAGTGATAAACACTAGGGATACAAGATGTTATTCTTCCGGGTACAAGAAAGTTACCTAGGTACAAAGCAAGTTACCCACCTGTGAAGATCCTGTTACTCTGATTAGCTTGTCTACCCCAGCTTTTTACAACATGCTGTCCATCAGATGCATCAGCTGGATGACCTCTAACCTCCTAGGACGTCTCCTGACAGACCAGAAAGGGACACATCATTATTATATATAGCATATTATGATATTTTCCAAGGAAAACAGTTGGTTTTTTCCCAACAACTTCATGCAGGGTGGTACTTACAGGGATGGGAACAGACGTAGTTTCTTTTCACAGTCTTCAAGAAGTGTAGCATATTTACTGAAACAAACAATGTCAGAGCTAAACTAGAAAGTAATACTTTCTGTGCTAGCTAGGGGAATCCTGCTCTCTCCTTCAATCTCTTTGCCTCATATACAAGCTGATGAAGGGTGGAGAGGCAGAGAAGGGTCTGCAAGGTTGCTCTTCAATGGGAGCATCCAGAGTCTAATGTGAGAATTGGACTCCCTGCAGTTATCCACCAGCTTGGAGCTCCTTCTTCTTGCCCCTCATGACAGAAATCTTGTGGGAACCTTCTCCTTTTATGGTTCTACTCTCATGTTACTTGACTAAGGGATCAGTGTAAACCATTTTTAAACAAATTTACTGGTGGTGCCAGAAAAGCACCAGGTTTCCACATCACATCCACCCGGAGGCTGATCAGAGGAGATCATCAAAATAGAAAGACAATGCTCTGTTACATTTTGTTGGCAAAGAAGCTGCAAGGATTTCACTCCAAGTCTTAGTATTTTAATCCTTGAACAATGAGAAAGAACCTCCTTTAGATTTATGAAGTTGTTTGGAGAGATCAAGAGAAGTCACAGCAGACTTTTCTGGCAAGGCTTAGAAAACTCACAGCCTGAAAAACTGCGGGTGGGGAAAAGGGAGAGAAGGAAGAAAACCCCAGATCACAAACAAAACAACCCCAACCCTAGCATATTCAAGATGGTAGAAGGTGTACAGAAGCATAAAGTGAGAGTTGGAGTTACCCAGAGCCCACCTTCTTAAAGTTGCCTCAAGGGATCAAACCAGACTTCAGCTTCTACATTCATGTCTAACTACTGAAACCCCCTGAGAAGCAGTACTAAGCATCCAGGAAGTTCTCTATTAGCTGTGTTAACTACAGCCTGGTTGTTAGCATGGGGTTTGAAACCCACCCCTTTTATACGCTCCCCTTCCCAACAGAAAGAGGTGTATCTAGTCAGTGTCCTCAGCTTCTCATCACTGTATCCCCACACACTGAACAGCTGAGGACAAACCCTTGTAAACCAGAAATCACTCACTCATCAAAGTACTTCAAGGGCAAAACTCCTCTGTTCCTCACAATGTGAAATTCTTCAGGGATCAGACTCTCTCTTAGGCTTACTTTCTCGGGATGGAAAAGAGACAGAGCACAAAGCATCAACCTGAAAGATGTGCACAAACTCCTGGTTCCTTCCAAAAGAACACACAGGTTTGCCTGCCAGGAAAGGGAAGTTCACATAGTGGCTTTTCATACTGCTTTTCCCCTTTCCTGACCTACACATCCAGACCCCAACAGATAACAATCTACATCCGAAAGCAGATTGAAACAATTAACACCAAACTGCAGTGGGGGAGCTGGAGCCACAAGGAAAGCCGATGTATTCTAGGATCAGGGTAACATTGGGACACATGTGTGAGGATCACCCTTCCAGTTAGACACACAGAAAACAAGCGCTCACAGGAGTGGGTGGGACTGTACCACGGCTCCCTTTCCGGTTCTGATGACCCTCACAAAAAGACCTTCTGACTTGCTCTGCTTTCTTAGCTTGTTGGCCAGTCACAGTGTCACACAGGTAAGAGACATCCCTGAAACAGAGGGGAAGAGCTTGTTCACTGACCCATGCTGCAGGCAACCTGCTCTTCCCTTACTGCCAGCCTCAACCACAAGTAGGTTTGTTTGCTGGGCCTGAGGCCAGCCTTATGGTCAGGGCTCCCTCCCTGGGCCAAAAAAGACAGACGAGATCATGTTTTTTAGGCAGATTAACCTCACATTGCCTGTTGCTGGCCAAAGACCATTTCTCATATGTACTATCGATACCCTATCACATACATATTCTATGTTTAACAGGGGGCAAACCATTTTTCACTTCCCATCACCATTAAGTGTCATTTATTTACAAAGAAGTGTAAAGCTATTCCCTGCTAAGCCCACTGAAGCCAGAAGAGCCTCTTTCTTAACTATGGATCACAGGACATCCTTGCGACCCTGGCATCCTTCAGAAGGGTGGTTCCAAAAGCTGCTCATGTAGCAACTCTCATTTATTATTCTCACATTTTATCCTCAAATCTCTGTAGCCCAAACTCAGACAGGACAGCTGGTCATCATCCAGCCCCATTAGGCACCCCAGCAACCTACCATCAGAGGCCAAGGGAGAGACCTAGCTCTGCATTCCCACCTCTAACATCCTTCCATTGGCCTGGGCTCTTTATCTCTTCTTTACCTACCTTCCAGCACCTGTAAACTGACAGGGTGGTCTGTCAGATGTCTGAACTTGCTCTGACGATTAGGATAATGCCAAAGCTGATCCGGTGTTTGCAGGCAGCCCTGCATTCAAGACACGTGTGGCTGTCACTGTTTTGTGAGAAATGTGCCAAGGAGTGGGAGAGGTCAGGGTGGCTGACTGGTCTAAACAAGCGCTGCATCATTATTTCTGCCCTGGGGCCAAAGGAACTGGTGTGGACAAAAACGCCTCAACAAGGGCTTCACAGGAACACCAGGGTGCGAGCATGTTTGTTATATCTGCATCAAATGGCATGGCCAGTGAAGTGATGCAGTATAAGATAAATTTATCCTCTAAGGTTGGCAGACTTTCCTTTTGCCCAGGGAATGAACATGTGCCCCTGGTGAAGAGGCGATTCTGGACAGGAAAAGGCAGGAGATGGAAGCACACTCACCCTGAAGCCCATGGGGGCTTGGTGGTTCATGGGGACTGGAAGTACTTTGGGCTGTAGAGAAAACTGCTGGAACAGGTCCGGCGTTGGAAAACTTCTGGAACAAAACTATGCTCCAGGGCAGAAGAAACAGGCTTGATGTGGTCAAGCATCCTAAAGGTACCCCTCAACTTGCGCATCTCTGGAAAATAGCACAGAGACCTTTCCACAGCATTTATTCTGCTGGTGAAAGAGAAAGTTAAACTGATGATAAAATACAGCACTGAGAAAAACCATCACAAGATGTCTGCTCCCTTACACCAAACCAGCATCTGAAGCATAGGCAGCTTGTTGCATTTTTTGCAGCTGTTATGTCTTTCGTGAAGCCTAGAACAAGCTACCTTCTATGTCCTATGACTGCACCACGCTGCCAGGTACACAGACACTAAGGGATCCTGTGAACAACTAAAGTTTGTGTGCTTCTGTGAAGCCACTTCCTTTCTTGTGGCTTGCTAGCAGTCAGCTTTCTGCTCTAAAATACCAGCAAGTCCACGTCTATGTCTAAAGAGCAAAAATGCAGAGAAGCGTCCTACTGTTGAAGGGAAACTGTAAGGATGCAGAGTCAGATCTTCGACCCCTGCAGCCTCCAGCCCGGCCCTGCCCTACCTGAGCAGTCCTCGCCTGCCCACGAGGCACGGCTTGGTTTCCTTGCCCCAGCTTTTTGCCCAGGAACACACACTGCAGCTGTGGGCATGATGAATATCTATTTTATTTTAATGCTCAGCCAAGGAAAGTTGCAGGAGTGGACGACCTAGGAACAGAGTTAAAGCCACATTTGTACTTCACAGCGCTAACATGCTTTTTTATCATTCATTGTGACCTCCCCCTGCACCTGACACTGTCAGTTCAGGAGCCCCCAGTGCTTTGCTACACCCTCCATAGGGGTGCTTGCTTTTCCATCTACAAACTAAACTAAGAACAACTGCTTCTTTTATACATCTAAGTGGGCTAGAGTTTTAATTATATTTGTCTCCAATTATTAATCTTACCACTTTTTCTTCTTAGCAGTATATTACTAATAAAATAATATTTGTTAGTTTCATAACCTCCATAAATTCTCTTCTGAAGCCTCCCCTCCCCCCTCCCTGGCCTTGCCAATATAGATTGTTCTTTCTAAATGCTCATGGCATTAAAACTCTTTGACCTCCTTATCAGCTATGTCTTGGCATACTGTGGTTTCTAATTAGGTTAACTACATTGTTTTGCCTTCAGATATATGGCTGTGGGTGTAGGTGTAATCTTGCCAGGTAGCTTGTCTTGTTGCATAAACGGGTTCTTGGGAAGAAAATACAAAAAAATGCTAAACCTTCTGACAGAACAAAACCTTTCAGTTCCACCCCCACCCCCCCTTAACAGCTCTGTTTGGCCGCATGTATTATTCCCACCAGAAAGGATAAGAAGATTAATGGCACTGTTCTGCAGTGCTACAGTTTAAGGACACAGACAAGACTTGACTTTAGCACATGTGGCACATAGCTGGAAAATATCACATTAAGTTCCTGGCACACAAACCCTTTTCAGGCCTTAAATAAGGCAGAAATCACTAATACGATACACATTTGGCAGTTGCACCAGTTTAACGTGCATTAAACTGGGAGAGGTTAGGAACCCTGGGTTGTTCCAAAAGCTGTTAACTCCTTCCCCGTGCTCCTCTCCAGCACTTCCAAGGACATCCTTTCCTCTCACAGCGCCACGATGGCCAATACGAAGCTTACAAAACCCCAGCAACCCTTCCCTGCTGCTGTTTAGCTCTGACATTTCCTATTGCTTTTTATGACATGAAGAAGGGCTTGTGTAAGTTTCTTCTTACAAACCCAGCCGAGACTTCCCCACCCTCCAGCCCCTCACCCAGCACCCCCAGGAGTGGGTATGCCACAGCATGGCTGTCTCCACACCTCTCCCTCCTTGTCCTTGCAGCCCCCAGACCCCTGAGGTAGGCCAGCTCCCCCCGCCCCAGAGCAGCAGAGGCGCCCCCGCCTGTACCTGCCAGCCCTCAGCTGCCAGGCAGCTTGTCCCTGACTCCATCGCCCATGGACACACAGGGTGCTCCAGCCAGTTCTGGAACATACTCTCTGCCCAGCCTTCCCTCCCTCCCTCCCTCCACCACATGGCTCTGACCCACATCTCCCCAGAGCAGCCACCTTCCCAGGACAGCAACCCCACCCCTCCCTCTTTTTCCACCCCCCAATGCTCTCTGGCAACCCCCTCCCATCACCCCACCAACTCAGGAGCCTCAGAGAAGAAACAGGCCAAGACAATTTTTTTCCCCTCCCCTAATAGCAAAATATATTTCAATTGCTGTAATACAGTAGATTATAAACAGCTCTTCTGCATGACAGAACTTGGTACAGGTTGCATACATGGAACCACTGGTGCACAGGCCCACATCAGCACATGGTGGCTGCCTCTCCCCAGCCACCTCAAGGGGAAAGGCAGCAGTGGCTGCAAGCCCAGGGAGAAGAGATGAGGCCAACCTTGGCTAGCTCAGAGGTACAGTGGGGAGCCGGCTGATAACCCTGATGCCAGTGTGTGGGCTCGCTCACGCTGGACTGCTGACCTTCCAGCCCAGCTACGCTCAACTGGAGCTCCAACAGTTCAGTTCTCCTTTAGCAGTGGACTGATCCACGTAATCCATGCCATTTTGTAGTAAGAAAATACATCAAGGATTCCCCCCACTCCCATGTGTTGTGGCACATGCCTTACTTGGATGGCCGTCACATAATAGCATACACTTCACAGCACACATGCAGGACTGCTTCACTTCAGAAGGGTGGAAGCTAAGCCCCTCAACAGAACGACATATGCACATGGATTCCGCAGAGGTTTGGTCCTCCTGAGATCAAAACTGTTCTAAAACCCAGACACATTTTGCCACATTTAATACTGATTTTTGGGATGTTACTGAATAAGGAGCTGCAGCTGCACTGGCTGCCATTCCAAAGCTGGAGGCTTCCCACCTCGAAGCTGAGAAGTTACCATGGAAGCAAGCTGCGCAGTTCTTGCGTTGGAAAGTCACAGAAAAATGTATGTATTATTAAGAATCTGTAAAGGGCAGGTTCTGAACCCCAGCATCCTCATTACTGACCAGAACACCATACTGCTACCTCTGGCACTCACAGCCTAAGGAAACTCAAACAAACATGGTATAATTGACTAATTAAACAAGCAATGTGCAAAAGACTCAGCACTTCCCCTTCAGTACTCTTGAGAAAAATGACGATGAGCCCACATTCAAAAGCAATTAAAAAATCCCCACAAAACCAAAAAAAAAAACCCAACAAAAACAACCACCCATGAAACAGAAATTAATCCCGAATGAGAATTTTAGCTTTGTAGATCAAGGCATCTGGCAACCATGCTGTCATGACATTAACAATCGGTCAAAAACTAAGGCTAGTTCCAACAGCTGAGCATTCCTTTCTAGTTGCCTTTTGCCTGCCAGATGCTCAGGCCCTCAGGCTTCAAAGAGCAACAACGCTGACACAGTAAATGCTGATATCCTTTATTAGGAATACAACCGTGCCAGCTGCGAGGGAAACACCAGAACCTGGCACAAAGTGCCATCATCTGATCTCCTTTTGAGAACACCAAGACAGCAGCCAGACCTGACACAGGCATCGAGAGGCAAGTAAGTCCCTAATCCCTCACACCCAAACTGACAGCAGTCACATCTTGTACATTAGTGTTTTGAGCACCACAACTAAAATGTACAGGACTAAATTTAATTCTGCATTAAGGAGGTTGCAAAGCTGTTTGGCCAAAGGGTGGTGTGGTCTGGTCTGTCTGGGTTTTTTTCCAAACAGGAACCTTAGTTGCTCCAGCACTTCCGTTCCTTCCTCCCACTAAAAGGTACAGTGAAAGATTCAAGATTAAGTAATCAATTTAATTCTTAGGATTTTACATAGTAATACTGCCAAGTTTAAGTATGCACATGAACCCCTTCCTCTGAAATTAACCCAACTGTTTCAACAAACAAGTTCTAGCAGGATGTTTTCAGAGGAGAGCCACATACACAAACAGTGCATTTGGCAAATTTGACCCGACATAATGTTCTCACCACCTGTCAGTGGGATCCCTTCTTAGAGAAGACTAAAAACCTGGAAAAATGTTACCTAGCTTTCATGAAATTACTTTTGGCTCAGGTTATTAAAAATAGAAACCCAAAAGACAGTTTTTAGTGGATCAGGATACAAACATTCCCAATACTGCTGGTATCAAATACCAAGGCCATAGGTCAGTGAAGAAAAGCCATTAACAAAAAGTGCCAATAAAGAACATTTGAGTAATTCAAAAATCCCCGTGATCAAAGTTAAGGTACTTCCATCAGGTTACCATCTCCCTCCAATAAGGGGAGCTGCAGTTCCAACAAAACTGGAGAGATACTATGCACTCAGATCCTAGCTCCCTTTTGGGTTTAGCATCTGCCAGAACAAGGAAACTGAAGGGGACTCTGCCTAATTCATAGAAACTGAAACACCAAATTCATATAATGCTTCTGCTTTTATGTGCTTGTATGGGAGGATGTCCTTCCTCTTCAGACAGAGGATGGCAATAGCCGGAAAACTGATCTTCATTTGAAGCCTCCACTGACACAGGAACAGACATGGACAGATGAAAAAGCAGCTCTGATCCCAGCCATAGCTTCAACCCTCATCTCCCACTGGCAGCATCAGAAGCTGCTACAACATAAACTGGCAAAAGGCACTAAGGCGTGCTGGCATACTAGACCGGATGTAGCTATTTCACATGAAAATGCGCTATGTACCTGTAAAGTTGATTGCATCTTCTTACAACTGGGTTGTAGTATTTCAAAAATAGAAAAAAAAGAAAACCTTAACAACTTGTACATCTGCCAAATTAAAGCAAAAGCTTTTTTACAAGTTAATTGTGTTAAAAGAATTGATTATCTGAAGCAAGAGAAAGGAAGAACTTAGAAGAAAAACTATTCCCCGAGTTGCAAGGGCCTTCAGAGAACAAAATTGCTATTAAGTCAGTTGGGAACTAAATGAATACAGAGAAAACAATTTTTCAGCATAAAACCTCAAAAAAAAAACTTCACACGCTATGCCCTGCTTCTGAACCTGGTTCTCCAATGCAGCCACAAGTAAACTACAGTTCCCTTTTACTCTGCCTATTTTAAATCTGTAGGCAGCTAACATACACAACACAGTTCAAAGCCATCCAGGAATACTTTGGCTATCTTCAGAGCAAGGAGGCAAATATACTGTTGCTCTGCCACTTATTCACATCATAGCAGCAGATAGGATGATGAAGAATACAAGTTCTGTGGACATCCTGTTATGGAAAGGGAAAAAATTGCAAAGGGATGGCTAATGTAGGTGGACGGATGCCAACAATGAGCTACTAGCAAATCTGACTAGCCTATCTGTTGTCCAGAACAGCAGCAACAGGGGGGCACCCCTAGATGAGTAGTATTCCAGCAGACACCCTTCAGCTCAATGTTTTATTGGCATGAAATGGCTCAAAGTGAGACAGCACATACTAGATGCTGCCTAAAGCCTGTTGCAAACCAGGTCAACTGGTTTGCCTCAGTAATGTTTAAAAAAATTACAGTTTCTCCCCAACAATCAGGAGGCACAACTTCCCTTAGAAAAATCCATAGTAAGTTAGGTCATTGGTCCAAATACTTGGAGGACAACTCTGATAATTCTGTGATGACATGGCCAGAGCACACCGGTTTTACATCTTCATATGACATGACCATGAGCGTGGTTTTAAGTAGTCCAGGAATGTGGGCTGCAAAAACATGGAGAGGCAGTAAGTTAGTCACAGGTCAACAGCACCAGTTGTGTATAGTCCACTGAAGTCAAATTTCCCTATGGGAAAGATCAAATTGCATTTCTACACCCTGCAGCCCTATTATTCTTATCACTTAAACAGTGCATGGAAGTGTAGCTATAGCCACAAGCTGTTTGCCTGCCACCCACCTTATCCCCAGTTCTGATACATCAGGTAAATGCTGTATCTAGTAGTATATTGTGTCAAAAAGCCAGTCATTTATGACGGTAAGCTGTTAGTTGAGGAAAACCAAACTCTTAAAATAGAGTTTGCCTGAGGATACCTTGGGTTAAAACGGCAATCAACTAGGACAGCAAGATGTTTTACATAGAACAGAATCTGGTACCAAGAAAATGAGTTATAAGTCAGAGAAAGTAACACCAACTAAACCCCAAACTGACCATTTACAGGCAACCAATTCTCACTGCTGCCCACTCTAAGCTGGGAGAGACACAGTAGGCTCTGTTGGGGGCCTCCTAGAAAGGTTTGTACTGACCTCACTAGCCAACTGCTACAGTTCCATTCACACAGCCTGAATTGCCTAGTGTACTCACAAGCACTGGCTTATGTCCTCAGAAATTAAACTGAGGAAAACACGCTCTCAGTTTCAAGTAGTGAAATACTATCAGCATAGAAAGAGCACTAATGAAAGCACTTTTGTTAGGCAGTCTCCAGACTAAATAACTCTGATCTGATACAACATTTCCAGAAAGATTCGTGCCATTTAACTTCTGCCCTGTCCCCACAGCAAGAAGGAACAAGGCACTCATGTGGTCAGTTACCCCGTGGGGAAAGATCAGTCACTCACATTTTCCACAGGGCAGTAGTGGCGAGCATACCACTCCTGACTATAGAGGCAAATGATGACACCTTGGCCAAGGAAAAGGGAAGTCCACATGATCACATTCCAGATGGGGCCCTTCCGACGGTCATTAAGGATGAAGTTGAAGACCACTGGGAACAGACAAAAAGAGAAGCACTGTTCAGAAACAAACTAAAGATTAAAGAATCAAAGATCAACTGATTTCCCTGGATCTTTATCTCCCTTTATTTCATCTCTGGAGCAACAGGGCTGCTCCATGAGGTCAGTATAGTGCAAGTAAATCTGATTATGCTTGGCAGTAGAGCAAATACTATGAGTTGATTTGACATTTACTTCCAGTAAGTTTGCCAATAAGCTGGCCCAGCTGTATGCCTCTGGGGATCAATATCATTATGCTGGTAACCAAGACATGCTGGCAGAGGTGTCTTAGGGTTTGAGATCCCTCTAACTCATTCTAACTCAAAGCCTAAAATGAAATGCAAGAGCTCTAATTTCTAAATGGATTCTCTTCCCCGCTGTACTAGCAAAGTCATACTTACACTGTAACTCTAAAGACAGAGATTTCCTGCTGACAATTTAACTACGATGTGGCAAAGAGGAAGCACTACTAAGGTACTGTCACATGAACAGTAGTGTTCCATATACAGTACTCTTCCTCTCCATCAACACCTTACTCATTTAAGTCTTAAGCTTGCAAACCCAGAGTGTGTGTGCGTGTGTAAATGTATCTACTGAGCTACTTTGTTGCAAGAATCCCTTTACAAAGTTTGGACTCAAAATTGGAATTCTTGGACAAGAAACAGTTCTGTGTGTTACTGCCTAGATAACTGCCATCATCATCATAAGGGCAAATCATGCTTGTTTAAAAAAAGCAAACCACAAAACTTGCAACCAACTCACATACACTCTCCTTGAAACTTACTTCCAAAACACATAAACAGGCAAAAGAGAACTGGATAGAAGAAGCCGAAGCAGATGCTCAGAACATATTCATGCACAGCAGCTGACACTGTGAAGACAGATAGCATAGCTGCTGCTTTGAACTTCTTACCAAAAAACTGGAAGAAAGAAGAATAACAAGTATTATATATACATGAAATGCTAAGTGCTTTACAGAGCACTGTGGGTTTTAGGTGTTTTTCTACAGGCATATTTCTGATCTCCTGCGTAAGTACTCATGTTGAGCCCACTCATGAAATTTCTACCATAGCTCATCAAAAATAATGCAACATCAGTTCAGACTGTTGAGTCAATCCTCACATTCCTACATCTCAGACCCACATTCTGCAGACATTAAAGACTTGGAAATGAGCAATGGACCTCTAAAAAGCACAGTGGCTAACCACAACACATTTTCTTGTTACTCACCCAAAGGAAATCCCTGTAGGCATAGTAATAGAGCCAGTCATGTACTACCACGTTCCAGGTTCGGTAGTAGTTCGCATAGGAAGTGGAATTCCACCAGTCCTGAAAGCACAGTTGGAAGGCTATAAATGTCATGAAGCATAAAAAACTCTATAGGTATTTTCTAGGATATCAAGTTGGAAAATACTGATCTGAATAATACCAAGCAAACGTAACAAGATGCACCATGAAATAATGCTTTCCATTACACTTCAACATTCTGCTCTGTATATCAAAGTTTGATTTAATCTCAAACTGCAGTGGCTAAAATGATAAAAAATAAAAAGAGTGTGAACAGAGCTACTGGGTAGGACCGCTGGCTCGTTCTGTTTGCTCACAGAGTATGTTACCTTAAAAACAATTCAGACCGCCAAGTAGAAGTCAGATTGGTTTTACAGCACAGCAATAAATCTAAGTCCTAGCTTTGTTTGGTAAAACAGTCTTCAATTTCATCATCCTTCCTTTTCATTAGGAAAAAGAATTTTAGAAGCTTTATAAGCTGTGACTCCTCTTCTTACCTTGTAAAACATCCTATCTGCAAAGCGCAGCATCTCAGCAAATGCGTTGAGCCAACAGTGAAGGAACGCAAAGAAAACCAGGAAGAGAATCAGTACACCTAGAAACAGGGTAGATCCAGACTGGTTTTGTAGTGTTTTCCCCAGCCATAAGCAAAAGCATGTAATACAGTCAAGACTATTCCTATAGGTACTGACACAGATGAACTTTATACTACCTATACAAAAAAAGCAAAAGTGTTATAGCTAGGGCTCCACAGAGCCTAGAATTTGACTTTGAAGACAGTTAAATTTAAACCCAAATTTTGGTGGTTTTTTTTTTTTTTTTTTTTTTTTTTTTTTTTTTTTTTTTTTTTTTTTTTTTTTTTTTTTTTTTTTGTGCTGCTGATTCTAAAGGTTAAAACCATAATGCTGCCTTAAGTCTGTTCACAAGACCTCTTTTGCTGATCTCTTCCTGTTCGTGAATGCACCTCATATGAAGCATTTCCCCCTCCTTCTGCCACTTCCATAAAGGTAAAAGTCGCATGTAAATCTGGGTCATACCTGGCAGAATGGAGTTGAAGATGCAGAGGACCAGCCCTCGAAGATTGAAGGTTTCTTGACTACTGTTGCGAAACTGAGGAATGCAGAGTCTCACAAAGATGTAGTAGGCATAAAAAAGGGAACCAAGCACCTGGAACAAAAAAGAAAATTTGATTCCATTAGAGAAGTGCACAATGAACACATCACCACTCAACAACTCTGGGACAGGAACAGCATCTGCCAAAACAAGTGGAAATAATTTATTTTACATTGCTGCCAACAAAATTCCCTAAGGGTTCAGCCAGAAAGTAAGCCACAACCATCTCTGTAGCACATTAAGAGCCAGGAGCAGAATCAATTTCTCTTTACTACTACAGCAGCTCTAGTTTCTCCTAGTCTTCTCAACTCAGAAGTTATGACACAGAAGATTTGTGCCAAGGCCAAAGAAGGTACCCTTGATCTAGGCCCTGGACAAGGGCAGATAAAAGAGATTTAACTAGAGTGAGTATTTTTCAAATATTAAAGCTTACTTCTCGTTTATCCCAAAGGGGATGTTTACAGGCCAAATCACCTCAGGCCTTCTCTGGCTAATGAACCCATGTTTTGGATTAGGGTCAAAATGCAAGTCACTGCTTTAAGTGCTCTGACTGCTGTAAGACAGGTGTGTGCTTTGCCACCCTCTTCTGCCAAAGAGCAAGCAGCCAAAGGCCTTTTCATGCCTTTTAATTGTTTTGCTTTTTAAATGATAAATGCATTGTGTGAAAGTAAACATTTCACACAAAGCCACAACTTGGAAACACATCCACAAGAAGCTACTGAAGCTCACATCTAGAAATGTGAAGGTCAGGTCAACCTTAAGCTCAAATAAGCATTGAAGATTTGGACCCCAGGCCTCGTTATTTCAAAATTGGTCCAAATATCTGCTGACAGATAGCTGTGCCAGTGCATTACAATACAGTATTAGTACAAAGAAAGAGGGTCAGAACATGGATACTGCAACTCCCCACATACAAGTGGCTTTTGTTTGTATGGAATGGACTCTAAAGGCTTGTTTAAAGCAATTACTTTGTTGGGGTTTTTTTCCCCCTTTGACACAACCATTAATGCAGCACAATCATGATTCCTTTTTTTAGTCACTATAAAGTATTATATTTTGGTAAGCCCCCATCAAGTAAACAATGATTTAATGCCAAAGGGAGAAGTGCTGAGCAACACAGTTTAGATGATCTCCAAAACTGCATTCTTCAGAAAGCTGCATTACTCACCTGTGCAAATTTGGTAGCTACGTAGCCCCATCTTATTGTGGGATTCCTAGGAAAAAGAACATATGACATCATCTAAACAGGAGCTCAAAGCAGGAAAGACCTCCCTTCAGCTATTGATTTTTATTGACCTATACTCTGATAAAAAATGGGGCTTGAATTCCAGAGTTCTTAATCTCCTGACATCCAAGAGACATCTGCCAAATTGCTGGTTCCCTCCTTTCACCTACAGCAGGACAACTATGGCAATTCCATAAATGGAAAAGTATCTGGAGGGCAGCATTACACAATTATGTAGGAGGTAGTAAGCTGCCCAATAGTCACAACAAGGGCTGCTAACTTGACAAGTGTCAAAGTGCAATCCAGCAAAGCACAGAAAAGTTTGGGAGTTCCCAGTTTTAAAAGCTTCAGTCTGCCTCCTAAAACTCAAGAGGCAGGGCTGCTTATTAGCACCACATATAACAACACAGAAGCCTACTGCAAGAACTGTGCATCATCAGATACTCTGTAGTATGCTCTTAATTTGTTTCACTTCAAGTGTACTTCCCAAAGAAATATAACCAGAACTGTAAAGACAAAATACTATTATGGTTAGAGTGAGTTTTCATGACCGGATCCTGCCCTTGCCATGTTACTGACTTAACTACATGCTTATGAAAGCTGTAATGCATAAATTTAATCCATCATATCCAGGGATGCTTAATGTTGGCTTCAGGTTTTAAACTACTTTGAGGTTCTATTGGTGTTGCTTACATTACCTGGGATAGTTGTCTCTGTAGATGAGGGTGGGAGCAAACAGGAAGTACAGGTACTGAGAAATTCTGGGAATAGGTACTGTGTCTGGAAGAGGAAAATAAAAATTAAAAAAGAACACTCTGCAATCTTTTCGCTTACTCATGGCTCAGTTTCCCAGTACTCTTTCACAACGTAGAACCCTTACCACATAAACTTCAGTCCGGAACTAAAGGTATGGGAACTGCAGAAAATAAATCAAATCAAGAAGATCTGTCAGACAGACTTGCCATGAAGCATAGCTTACAAGTGAGGGTGACTAACAGTAGTGCAGTGCTAACACTTTGGTATCACATTTATTTCCCTGAAAGACAAAGTTGTAAGGCTTGTATCAACATGTGGGTTCATGTTCTGCTCTGGCATGCCTTACTGAAAGAGCTTCTGTGCCTCTACAATTGCTGTAATTTCAACTAGAGTACTGGACTGGAGGTGTGCAGGCAGTCCCTAAATACCTTTTACTCCTAAAAGCAGAAATAAGGAATCATGTTGAAGACAGACTTAAGATGCAGAGATGACTTAGACCTGAACAACAGCCTAGCTCATTGCCTAATATCAAATTAAAAGGTTTAGGCTGAAATTACGATGCAGAAGGCCAGCTTAGAGCCTCATGACACTTCCATCTAAAGTCACCTATTCAAATCCTACCTCTCCAGTTCAGAAGGCGAGCTCAGAACAATTGCTGGGAAACAAGAGCTGTTTATGCACTGCTATCAAAAAAAGGACAGCAAGTTACTCACTGGACTTGTCCTTTACAGAACATAGGACTTTAGGTACGTTTTCCCGGATGAATGAATGAGCCTTCATAACAAGACGAACCTGTGAGACCAAGAACATAGCAGTTTAACACACTCATTTTCCAAACCTCTCAATAAAGACTGGGTCAAACATTTAAAGCAACGTCTTCAACATCTTCATTTCTAATTTACCCCTTTTACAAGGAAAGTCTTGAAACTGACTCTTTGAAGTTACATGTGTTCTACAGCAATTACCACCATGCTGGAATAATGTGGCACCCTGCATAAATAGTCCACAGCTGTCAAACAGGGTTTCTTATTTCACACTGAAGGACCAAACGGAGGGCTAATTCAAAGTTAATTCTTCAAACCTACACTCATCTCTGACCATCCCTATTGTAACCTCATGGTCTGACCAGTCCTCCACACTCTTGCACTCTTCCTCCCACTTCCCCGAAAAAAGAAAATTCCACTTTCAATAATGTTATGACTACAGGACAAAGATATTTCCTTCTTGGGAACAAAAAAGGAAATGGGAGCCACTTGCTGAGCACATACTTCCACTTTCCTTTTTCTTAGTTTTTTCTTAAGAGGAATATCATAGCTTCCTTGCGAACTATGGCATAACAGTACCTTAAAGTTGGATTTAAGCAGTTAGAAATCCACAAGTCAACTAAAACTAAATGGAATTTCAGCCTTAAATTATGTCCAGCAAAAACTCACAACAAAATCTTAAATACAGGGTAAACAAACCAAACAAACAAACCAATTTTCCAAGTAAAAATTAAGTTTACTATCTACTTTTTCTCACTAGACTTGCTGCACATAAGTCTGTTTTCAAGTAAAAGACAAACTCCATCTCTGCCCTGGCTTAGTTTAATGACTAAAAGCAACACTTGAATCCTTAGGAAAAAGGATGCTTTCCATTTTGAAAACAAGGTTCAATATATCCAAAGAAACTGGGTAGGGACTTACCTGTTCCAATATTACAATGAAACGGGAAGCTGGAGGCAGGGCATATGATAGAGCAATATAGGTTGGTCCCAATCCGAGTCCAGCTGTTTGGAACAGTGTGAACAACAATCCATAGCAGAAAGAGTAGACTGTCCGATGAGAGGAACTGCAATAGCCTTGGGCCCACCAGACAAAAAGGTTGTATGGAACAATAACTGTGGCACAGAACATGCACAGCCAAGTGCAGAAGACGATTGGGAACTTTCCAAAAACAAAGACCAAGAGGTCAAATCCTAGGACCAGCCTAGAAGGCAGAAGGAAAAAGACAGTATTTGGTGTCCATTGTTTCATTAGAAATATTTCTACTCCCCTAAGAGGCCACAAAATGCAAAACTTCCACATGATAATTGTTTGACAGCATAGACAGAAGTGACTGTGGGGATTTTCAGCTCAGAAACAGAGGGCAGTCTGTAGTCAATTTAAGTGACCAACCACAAGCACATCAGAAAGTGAAAAACAAAGGACTCATGCCATCAGTGCTGCTAGGTACAGCTTACCTTCAAATCCCACAGGGCTTAAGCACATCTTCAAGATCAGCATGTGCTTTAGAAGTATCAAGCCCATCTCTAAGAACAAGCATGTGACTAAGCAATCCACTGCTGAATCAGGGTCCAAAAGACCTTTTGAGGAACACTCCCAAGACATTACCACTATTACACAAAGAATCAGTTTTTCACAGGGGTTTAACATCTAAAGAGGCTTTTCCCCACCTCTATAGGCATGGAGATATTTTAACACTCAGTACCTAAACCTAGTTTAATTCTGCTTTGTGAAATCTGTAGGCATTCCACATGGATTCAGTTTAGAGGTCACCCAAAAGGCTTAAGGTCATTAGATGGTCAGTCCAAATATGTCCAACTGGTGTGTACCGGGTACTTTCAAATTAATCAGGCTTAAAACTAAAGGATCTTCAACCTTACTGACTACCAAAGTCATCAGTGCTTGCTCCTCTGCATAAACAGCTCCTCTTTTCTGACCTTAGTTTAGAACATAGTATTAAGCACACCAACACAATTTGTTTGTTCCCATGCGGAGGCTCACCTGCAAACCGGATTCAAATTATCAGATCTAGTGAAGAACACAGCAACAATTTTCTTACTATTTTAAGTAATCAGAGAATCCAGCCCTATTTGTTTTAGCAGTAAATATCTCTTCTCCTCTCATGTCCATACACTAAGTTAGGGTCAACTAAATAAGAACAGGCTTGTGCAGCATTAAATATTATGTCTAGACAAGAGCGACAATTATTATAATGAAGATACAGGTCTGGCTTTGTACACTGAAGATCAGATAATAAACAAGATAAACATGTAATCCTACTTGTGTACATGGAATACAGCTTGCCAAGATACAGTTTAATGCAACAAGCAAGTGTGAGGAAACCAGTCTTTCATTCTTGTTTACAACTGGCTACCTGCAGTAGTCTTAACAGTCTGTGCCAATATCCTTGAGATTTTTCCCTAGGGAAAACAAAAAGTTCTATTTTTACTTAATCAAAAGTACAGTGTTGCAGAACTGTCAGTTTTAAGCAGAGGAAGGTCTGCTGAAATATTAGGAGTTTTTCTAAACCCAGCCCTCCTTCAAGCAATGCAAGCAGCTGAAGGCTACCACTTTAATAAAGATATTCAACTAAACCAGTCTATATTCAGTAATGACCCCCTCCTTTTGCTGGTCTTGGGATGAACTAACCTTGTTATGCCAAATTGTGCTGGCCACAATTCTCAAGGAATACCTGTAGGATATTCCTAATATCTAGCTTGAAATTACCATACACCCTGAACAGCAAATTTCTGCATATATTCAAAGCATATCAAGTTTAAAACCTGTCTTCCAACAATATCTCAAGGAAGTATGCCCCCTTCTTTCTGCTCCACTCTGCAGTTTCATGTACCTCTTGAGCCCTGGAAGCAAGCATTTTCCAGCCCTGATCCCTATTTTTCTGAAGCATTCTTACCTTCCTTCATCAATGAAGTCTACTAGAAGCGTGCTGAGGATGAAGACAATGAGAAGAGCGATGAACATGTGGTAGATTGTCCTGATGTGGCTTACTTCAAACAGCTCACTAAGGGAGAAATTGAAATGCTGTCAGGCCATTCCCATAGAACATCACATTTCCAGTAGTTTAGCTTTCAGAGTTCCACAGTGGGGTAAGATGATTACTGCTATCCCAATTCAGGAGACTAAAGTTAATGTAGAATTTGAATGCCAGTCTACACAGGCACATCCTTGGTTTATCCTCAGAAAAAGGATAATTAGCCATTATCCCAGCAATACTGAGAGAACTATAACTAAGATTTATATTCAGGGAAGCCTGAAGGCAGTAGTAGACACATTTTAGAAACAAAGAAGCTTGAACAGATTAGTCCATATAGGTTTGAACGTAAGTGGTGGTGGGGAGAGTCTCTCAAATCAAAGCCTAGTTAGTTTGCTACCTGGTGTATTTTCAAACAATTTGATTGAAAGTGTGAAGTTACTCACTCTAAAAGGGACCTCCTGGCAGTAAAGATCTTCCCGTGTTCTGGAGGGGCCCTCAAGGTCCTGCAAACAAAGAGGAAAACATTTGAGACAAGAAAGGAAATACGGCTTTCAGGCAACATTCTTACTATAAGAACGCCTTAAAATTTACTTACCTGGCTTTGAGCAGTTCCTTCTCTGAACAGGAAGCTGGGAATAGGGAGGCTGAAGATGAAGAATCCAGGAGTGCCGATTTTGCCACCAAGTTGTTCACAAATTCTGTGAAGTGACTGTCCACTTCCTTCATGAAAGCTGGCTTCAATTGCTGACAGTAAAAACAGAGCAGAGAAGTGGTTCACAATCTGGATGAAATTGTTTTTAACATTCATATTTCTTTTTATCCCAGAACAGGACAAAGCAAGGCATCAAGAAAACATTCCTGCAACATCTGCCAACAGCTGGAGCCAACTTGGACAGGATTGGGGCTTATCCTATCCTGTTCACATACCTCAGGCCAAAGAACTTTGAATAATAACAACATATCTAGTCTCCATCATATGCAACCCAGAAGCAAAGTAAAAACACTGAACTTCATATGCATGTCTGGAGGGGCAAGTATTTCACATTTAGAGTGGCAAGAAGGCTAATACATGAGCCCCAGAAAACATTTCTTAATTTTAACTAGTTACATCCTTAGCATACAGAACAAGTACAAGATGATGTACTTATAAGCCTATCTAGTGTTACTGAGGGGAAAACTGACCTTCTTATGCTTGTGGCTAAGCAATCACCACTGATTTTCTCACACCCTAACAGAGGTGATCTCAACGATGTGACTGTAGGAAGAAGGACCAAACTCACCCTGCTACTGCTACCACTGTTTGAATGAAAAGTTTCATGTACCACTGAAATTACAGAATGCACAGAAAAATTTTAGTAGAGCAACAGAAAGCAACATTGCTAAGCATTTAGACTGAGCAGTGAGAGATAAAAAACTGGCAGGCAGCAAGACTGAAGTTTAAGAATTCATGGGATCAGATATCCCAGCTGAATCTCCTACATTCCCTTTTCTTCAGACAGCTTTACATAGGTTATCTTTTCTACTAACAGCCAGTTGTGACAATGTTGAACCATTCTTAGCCTATTCTTCTCTTCTTTCATTTTAATAGACAAAAGTAACTTCTGAAGCACGTGGTTTACTACAGCCCTTGACTTCTAAGGGTGCATCAAAAGGCAGAGACAAGCACCCTTCTCTACCTTTTTTGAAAAAAAAAAAAAAAAAAAAAAAAAAAAAAAAAAAAAAAAACAATAATAACCAAAGAAAAAAAA
>NDXB01012006.1:292074-317108 GCA_002631895.1 Agapornis roseicollis
AAAAAAAAAAAAAAAAAAAAAAAAAAAAAAAGAAAGAAAAAGCTATAGTTAGCTGAGGATAAAGCAGAGGCCACCCTGCTCAGAGCCTGCTTGCTTCACCTGATGAAAGAGTTTTTCTAGAAAAAGAAAAACATTACTTAACTCTGCCAATAATAAGTTATCTAGACAAGGGCTACAGTTAATCTTGAAAACACAGATTGCAAAATGATGCAATATTCTTACACCCCTTTCATCTTGCCTAAAGATGAGCATGCATAATTCAATCATGTATTTTCCTGTCTGAAATATAGTTAATCTGCTTCTCAGTCCATTACAAACTTCCAAAGACCTGATCTCCCACACCCCAGGCAGAGTTTTTGAAACTAGATGCATTTAGGAGAAACTCTGTGTAGCAGAAAGTGCTACATAGAGCTCTGGAAAGCTTTTGGCTGCAATGCAAATTCTCTTTCTATGCAGAAAGGATCCTGACATTTGCACAGTGGCTTAAGTGTTATTCTTATGACTGAAAAAAAAAAGTAGGCAAAACGTATGTTCTCTATGAAAGAAAAAGGCAACATGTGCTCACCCTGCTGCAGTAAGAACTTTGGGAATCTAAACCCCCAAGATCTCTGGCACTTCAGAAGACAGTGATTTATAAAACTTCTAAGAATCCAGTTCCTTAATGCCAAGTTCTCAGACACCAAATGGCTTTCCCAATACTAGAGCATAGTGATAAAGCATGAATGAAAGCTAACCACTGAGTTTCTGATCCATAAGCCTTTTGAGAATGCTTTGGCGAGTTCTCAAACCATCATCTTCAGCACAGGAGATTGGCAAGTTTCAAGACATTACTTCAAATCTATGCATACCATGTTCTGTTTCTTTAATGCAAGTCCCTACTAGCAACATTTGTCTGACCATCTTTTTGCCTGGATTTTTTCAACTGGCCCCCAGATTCAAGGTCCAAGTTTTCCTACATGATAACTATCATTTCATCTCATCTTCCTAATGATTAGCTGCATTAAGAACATGTCTGCTTCCCCAACCACCTTCAGAAGTCCCAACTGCTACCTACTTCCTAATCTTTAAGGCTGGAACGTAACAAAACCAAGAAATTCATTTTCAATGAGATAGCCTGAAAGTCATGCACACAAAGTTTGTTTTCCCCTCAAAAAGGCATTTGTGACACTGGAGCTCTTTTGTCAGTGTTTGTTTCACTGCCTAACATTTATGCTAAAGAAAGATGGAGCTGCATTGTTTTTTTGCTTAAAAAGAACAGGTGAAGGTCTAAGAAAAGAAGGAAAAGACAGTTAACTGGAACTGGATCTGTTAGCTGCAACAGGGATCTGTTTGCCTCTCATACAGACCTCATACTACAGCTATGTTTTAAGAGGTCTGTTTCCATGATGGACACTTGTCATCCATGATAGATCCTTCACTTTCCAGGCATGCTTGGATTGATTTTATGCAGTAGATCACAAAAAACCCCAAAAACCCAACAAAAACCAAAGCTAAGCTAAAAAGCTCTCCTGAGAAGCAAAACTTGCAGATTAACAAAATACATTAACAGATGATGTATTCTTACAAAATGCTACTGTCTAACGTGACAACAACCAAGTAAGCAAGTTTAACTCTGGCAAGAGATACAAATACACATAAAACCAGAAGACTCTGAAGTCAAGATGCATCAGAACTTGACATTCCTTCCATATCATAGCAGTTAGATCCAGAGAGACCTCTTGAAACAGAAGTCACAGTAGAAAAAGCAGATTAATATTTAACTTAATAAAAACATTTTTCCCCTATTTGGCAGCTGCCAGTATAGAATAAACAAGCATCACCAGTGCTTATTGAAACAGAAGCTCTTAGGAGTTGGCTATTCTTTGGTACTATTTTTCTGGGAGGCAGAGGTTTGTCTCTGCAAGAGATGTGGACTTGTTCCTTTAAAAACAGAAGGGAAAGTAGTTTGGAACTACAACCTGCAACAGAAGACAGCTGGTGCTCTCTGGCACAGCCTACTTTTACAGCATGCATGTACATCCCTACCAAAAAAGTTAAATAACAATTTCTGCTCCTTTTGGAAACCTAAAATTCCCATGTCACACAAAGCTCTATTCATTCCTACAAAATCTTTTTTTCTCTTTTTAATTTAAGTCTCTCCCCTTTTTTCAGCCTGATCTCCTCTCAGCAAGAGTTTAACAGAAATTACTTCTTTCAACTACATCTTCCCTTTAGTCAGCACTCTGCTGAGAATGCCCCCTCCTAATACAACCCTCCAGGGAGATATCAGCATGGGCATATGTTTAGATTGGGTATGCAGGGCATTATTTTTCATTAGATTAAATAAAATATAACCAAAGCATAGGGCCTACTGTAACTGTAAAATTGTACCACAAAACTGCACAACATATGCTATATTATCAACTATTACTTTCGCCATTCAAAGGGCAATCTACTTCAGCAACTGTCAGAGTAACCACTGGTGCTCAATAAACCAAGCCCATTGCACCCAGCCACGAAAGAAATGAAACTGAAGAGAACACGTTGCCCACCAGCCTTCACTACAACAGGGGACAGATGGACACAGAAACGTATAGGAAAGCCTCTTTGTAGCTTCTCCCAATGGACAGCACTTAACCAAGTTTCCTAAAGCATGCCTGAAGTCAGACAAAGAACTGTGCAGATCCATACAGCTGTCACCATTAAGTTTTAAACAAAAGAATCAGATCATTACAAAACCAAAAAAGGGAGAAGTATTAGAAGATTGCTATGCCATAAAAGCAAAAGCTGGCCAGTAAGTGGTCACAAGTGAGGGAAAGTTGATGGAAGTAACCCTGTACTTATAAAGAGAAAGTTGCAAAAATTCCCCAGCATTTTACTCATTCTAATAGATTTCATAATTTTTAAGTCGCTGAAACAACATCCAGCTGTGATCAACTGACAGAACTCACCATTCTCAACCCAGCAAATGGATGAACAAAGGACTAGATTTTCAGATTAGAGTACAAATGCACTGGGGCATCCTGTGCAGGAATAACACCTAGCACCTACAAGTCCTGTTTAAATCAGTGGGAGCTGTCAGTGACCAGGACTTTGCAGAAGTAAGCATCTGTCTAGACCTCTGATACCCATCCTCTAAAAGGTTTGTAGTTAACCTTTGTTCAGTGGTTCACACAGCAAAAGGGTCAGACACTCCACGAACTCTGCAGTAGAAGAAAGTGTTTACTCAGCCTTACAGCTATTACTGTAGTGTTGGGGCACCCTAAACAAACTTGCAGACTGCCTAACTCCAGGTTTAAAACCTGAAGTCCCCATGTTTTGCAAGAAACTTGAGTAATTAAACTGCCACTGACCCTGCTGGCTTTCTTCCATCCTCTTTCCAGCTAAGAAAACATTATCTACAAACTGGAATTCTCAAAGCTGGTGGACAGAAAAAAAAAATTAGAAACAAGAGACAGTCCTGGAAGGAAAGAAGAAAAAAAAAAAGAGTCCAAGATCAAGTTGTCCCCTTGCACTCAACCAGAGTTCCCTGGAACATATAAAGCAACACGTGCCTTACGAGTCAGAGCTTTCTCGTGCAAGCATCTTTTGCCAACATAGTGATTTGCAGTGGCTGTTTTGTCTGCAGAGAAAAGATACGAGGCTTGCTCTACCATGTTCTCAGCAAGAATCATTCAGAGAAGACAACACACAAAACAGAATCCAGAGCTGACTATCCCTTGACTGGGCTGAATTTCATAAGTTTCAGCACAAAAAGCAGTACATCCCTTGAAGAAAATATTTAAATACACTTTAGTTATATCTGTTATAAATTTTACACCACCTATAGAGGTGAAAAAAAAGACTAAAACAGGAAAACATCTCAAAGATTCAAGATATTTTTCTCTGTTTTATAAGTTAACTACTCCCTAAAATTCATATAAGGCTGGCACAATTAGATTACTTCATCTTATCATGGAATTCTCTGCAGTAAAATGAAGTAAGAGAACAGGATGATTTGCCCTGAAGAACATGTGTGCTACGAAACAATGGTTAACAAGGAGAGTGCAGTTCATTGTTAGCTGACTTCATTTAATTTGGGCATAAATCATCTTAACATACTCTAAGACGATGGCAGCTCACACAAACAATATTAGAAATACTCAGCACTATTTAATTTGAGGTTATTGCTCACTGACAAAAAAAAAGTGGGACCAAGGCTCAAGAAGGTCAACTCCATAGCCAGGGCAGCAGAAGCTGTGCGATACACACTGCTTTTAATTCAATGGATAGCAGGACATAGAGCATTTTAAAGACTAAATATGCAAGCAGGCTAGCTGATAATCACACCACCAAAAGTTCGTGGTAAGGGAAGTTCCATTTTATTTATAGGCCTCAAAGTTCATTCTTATCTTTGGGCTTCAACCTTTAGGGTCAAGTAAGACAATTGCATTTGATAATACTGTCCCACTTGTGCAGAGGAGAGGAGGAGGAAAGAAAGAGGGCTGTATAAAAGTCACAGCATTCAAGCTATGACTGAGTAGAGGTATCTGTGTTCCAAAACTAGTGACTCTCCAAAAGACATTCAGGGTCAATTATCCCACTCCTCCCGACAAGCAAGCACTAAAGTGTATTTACCTCAGCTTCTGCTATTAGCTGCATTTTCCTTGTTATCACATGGTCGACATCAACCCGGCCTAAGGAAGGAAGCAAATATTTAACATTTGCATTTTCAGTGATGTGAGCTTCATGTCTGAAAACACAGAAAGCACAACACACTTAGTCACTGAGTTCTCACTAGCTCTTCTGACTTCTATTAAGGTTCTAGTAAGTTCAAAACAAAGCTGCAGGAAATTCATGAGCTATGACCAGGTATTTTAAACAGCCATATAGGATCACAGCACTGTAAGGCAGTCAACAGCTGATAACATGCCATATTTTCAAAAGCTTTATTTTCAGCTACTCTACAAATCTTCCCAAGGTCCCTAAACATGTTCAGCCTTGAAGCAGCAATAAAAACAATCCTTCGAAGGTCACATCCAAGTGTGTTGACCTTTTATCAGAGCTTTATCTTATGCATAGTGAAACAGACACAAGATTAAGTTGTCTGGAGGTCTCTGCACTGCCAGTGACAAGGCAGTCAACGACTGTAAAATATCACAGCCAGCTATGAAGACAGGCTAAATGGCAAGTTGGAAGGTTATCCTGTGTTCAAACCTGGCTATTCCACCTCCTTTCATCCCCCCAGGAGAAGTGCTAGATATCAGTTTGACTGTATTCTTCAATGTGTTTCATTACTTAAGCAAGCAGCCAGGTCTAACCACACTATGAACATCATTTGATTTTATCATTACTAATGCTGCTGGCTAACATGCAACTCCTCAGGTAACCCCTTTCTTTTGCATAAAGAACCATACAGACCTGAGATGCCTCTATTATACCAAGAGGAACAACATAAACAAATTAGACATTTCAGACTAGCTGAATTTCGAGACAAGGTTTGTCTACAGTGGTGGTAGATTGCTAGCAAGCAGCTGCCTTTTCACTTCAATAAGAAAAACCTGGGAGAAAAAGTTACTTAAAACAGTTTTGAACATGAAGGAAAAGTAAGATTAAGACAGCAGTATCCACCTCCCTAAAATACTAGTCAGAGTGAAAAGATAGCAACAAATCTTGCCTTGTTAATGTCCTTTGTCAATTTTAGTTACAACAGTACCTTACACAGGAACAACGGCTAGCATTACAACTTGCATGGTTTTGACCATATATTTCCTATCAGACCTTGCATTCAAAGCCTCAATTACTGTATCAATCCAGGGGTGGGTCACCGTTTTTGACTTACAAAGCCTTAAGGATGGATAGTTTTACAGATATCTAATGTACAGCTTCAAGGGTTGTACATGAAATGAGGCCAGTCTCTGACCTGCTGATACTGTAATTGCCAAATTGTGTGCAGTGTTCTTCCTATCACTTTATTCATGCACACACTAGTGTATATGCACAGACTAGACTAGACACATGGCATCCTTTAAAAGGTTTTAAAATCAAGATGTCCATGTCTTTAGTATATGCATCTCAAAGTAAAACCACAAGCTTATACCTGTAAGCTTATTGCTTTTTCCAGAACAAAGAGCCTCCTGTAAAAGAAAACCCAACACAACAACTCGTTCTGCTGTGTTGCATCATCCCATAAACCCAAACTGTGTCACAAGGCAGATACCAGAGAACATATCATCTTGAATCATTCATCTTCTATTGTGCAAGCTGCTACTTATGTTCTGTGAGGTCATTGTAGAATAGAATCACCATGTGCTTTTGAGTCTAAAAAGAACTGCACAAACTGCACACTGCTATGAAGTCCAAATCTTCATTTTCCTTTGACACTGGCAATGAAGACTCTATCACTTTGGGTTTGCAATATCAATACAAAAATGAACTCAACACTGCACAGGACAAGCAATCACATCTTAGCATTTAAAACAAGGCGGGATATGCCTTAAGAAAACAGGAAATATAGTTAAAGTCATAAGAAAAAGAAGCTCCTTGGAAGACTTGTATGAAATAGTAGCAAATTTCATAGCAGACCGAAGCAGAGTTCGTTTTGAAATAGCTTTGCTCACAGAGAGAAGTTTTAACTTAATGAGAGTTGTGACCTGTTCCTATCAGCAAAGGCATTGATATTTAGCTGACCACTTGTGCTGGGCTTGTAGAAACTGATCCTTGCAGGATGTGATACCTCTGCACAGCCCAAATTCCAAGCAGGTTCAAAAGTTGGAAGAAAAAAAGTTGAGCAATTTAAATGTAAGTTTTGTTTCCCTAGGAAACCAGGCTAATAAACAACCACTTCAAGACTGAGAAAGCTTTTTACTGTTGAGAACTTGAGCAACTTTCGTTTCATAAAGGATTTTCAAACTACCTCTCTTAAAGGATCTTGCTATCCCTTTTTTAACCTACTCTTGTGGATGTTATAGGTAAATAATATGCAAGATGACTAAAGAAGCATCCCATTTCTATGATCTGTTAGTGCTGCAGCTTGGGATCCAATAAAACCAGCTCCTATGTGAAAAACCAGCCAGCACTCTACTAAGAAAGCTCTCAAAAATTAACTGTGTTAAAAAGAATTAATTTTATTTAACCTCTACAGTCTGCAATTACCACCAAGGGAGCATGTGGGAATAAGTCATTTGAGTAAAACTGTGGCTTGTGTGCAGTTACAGTTCCAGGCTGCAGTGACTTCACCAGCCACAGAAGCTGCTTACAGCCCAGCACTCTGAGCCATTGCCCCTCAAAACTGTGTTGTGGCAATAACCTTATTATTGAGCAGTCAGAACAACCCAGGGAGACTACTGCTGTATAAATCCCTGCACTGCATTCAAGACAAAAAAATGCCATTTTGCAGAAAACCTAGGAAAAGCACATGACCGAACTTCAGTTTGCCACATGTGCTTCAAAAAAACACCACTTCTTGGAACATCTAAGCACACCACTCATGGTTCAGAAGCATTTTCCCTTAACGATGTCAGGATCTGTTTAGTTTCAGGATCTTCATGGAAGGTCACAGATACGAACTGTACCAATAGTGCCCTTCTCTAAAAGGGTTTAAAAATATTATCTTCATTATTTCTTGATGGGACAACTTATTACTCAAGAGGTTAAAGCAACATAGGCAGAAGGATTTCATTACTGTCAGATGCCTGAACTCAAAGACTCCCTCTCTAAAAACACTAAAGATGTTATCTTAAGGAAAGCAATGCTAAAGCCAACCTAGCACAGGGCTACTGTAAAGAGGGGAAGTCTTCCGTATCTGGTACAACATATTTTAATAATCTGATGCTAATAAGCCTTACTCTAATTTATGGCAATTTATGTGGCCATTCAGCAGACAGAGGCAAGTTATGATTGGACTGCTCCCAGAACAAATCTGATCTGCTTGAGGAACACATAGGCCATAGGCAAGTGCACTGCAGTTGGGCAAGAAATTCAATTTTAAAAGTAATTTCTGAAGGCACACAGGACCCAAACAGCCTCTTCACTAGCAGAAGAAAACATTGCATTCTCTACATCATGCCACCATGTCCACAGGCTCTTCACAAGATATTGCTCAGTCTTCAAACCCACAGGTTGCAAAATATGAGAGCCTAGAATCACCAGAATCCAGCTAGTCCCAGACAAGACTGCTCTGTTTGATCCACCTCCGGGAAACACATCCAAAATACTCAATTCAAGCAGCTTAATCCCAATTTACTAATCTGTAAGAAACAGACTGTTAATAGAATGAATGAACACTCACTGTTGTGAGTTAGACAGCCTTCTAAATTTCTCTGTGTCAGAGCTCCCTCCTCCTACATCTATCAGTAGGCACATACAATCCATGCAGTGTCATGAAGTTTGCACTGAGATTGATCAATAGTAACCTCTTCAGTGAAGATAATAAACCCTTTCGAAGATTAGCATTACCAAACAGGCTTATGCCAAACAAAGATACGCCACATAGTTTGTTTGCTGATCAGTCTCCAGAGACACTTCTAAACCTTTTCTGATTTCTGAAGAAACAAGGGTAAACTCCAAACCCACCAGTTTACTGTTTTGAATGGTCTAATTTTAGTATTTTAGAGGCACTCAGATGTGTGCTTAAAAGTAACAGCCTTTCTAACCTTTCAATATCTGTCCATGCAGTTTCTATTACGTTAATTCAGGTAAGTTTTCCTGCAACTTGTACTGCCCAATATCAATATCCGCTTAAGCGGAACAGTTTCATATTTCTTTATGTATCTCCACCTGAAAACATGCAAGACTAATCTTAAGGAAGCCCTTCTTCTGACAAGGGATTATTGCTGCCTAGATCACCTGCTGACTCTATCCCAGGACCAAATTAGTTGTTTAATCATGATACTGGAGCCAGTTCAAGGAAGAGAAGTGATATATGAGACTGAAGTTCAGCTACTCTGTCAAAGTGAAATTATAGCCTGAATGTTTACAAGATACAAACACATCACGGGACAGAAGGATTCTTCTGGCAATCTCAAAGCTATTAATATTTCCACACTGCTATAAATTTGGGGGTACCAGAGTGCAAACTATTCAGTCTTAGAACCGAGGCAATGAGTTAGTCTTCAGAAGCACTGGTGAGGCAAGAAAAAAAAATGATCACCTAAACTATATAGATGGAATAATCAGAGCAAACATAGCTCTAAATCCAACATACAGATTAAAATTATTCCTCTAAACAATTTCAGATCTGCCAATGCATTTGAGTTTTAATGAAAACAGGATTAATGGCCTAGAACTTTCTGTAAAAGTTCACACACATTTCTGGAAGCAAGTCAGCTGGCCTTCGACACGTTGGCTGTTAAGTTAAAAAGCTAATTGCGTTCGTTTATCGGGGAGGATCAAAGGTTAGAAATCACATTAGCTATTTAATTTTTCTACAGTTTTTCTACACAAAGACAATACCATACTTACTTGCATATAAGACACTGTCTTGACCTGGCTGGAATCCCTTGACTGCAATAAACACTCATCTTCTCTAAAATTCTACACAACACCCAGTGGTGTGCTACATTATAAAATAAGATGTTGCCAGACAGCAGATAATTAGCTTCGTGCTGCCTTTGTACACATCAGGGCTAATACCTTAGAAACAGCTATTCAGAAGTGAATAACTAGGACAAAGGAAAGCGGGAAGTCAATGGTTACTTCTGAGAAATGCTTCCACCTCAGCTTTGTTTTCACAGAAAGGCCTCTCTAGTTATGCAAGCATGTTGGACTACATGAAGAGGCCACTACCTGGAACATGTGAGCAGTTCAACTCTGTAAAGCTTCAACCTTTGTGTCACAGAGTTGCTGATCTAATCCCACTGTACGGGGCAACTCTGGACCAGAGGAATGCATCTTCCCCCCAGACCTATAATGTAGTCAGGCATCAGATTTGTGCCTTCTACCTCCCTGTGGCATTTCTGTTGTCCCCATCACTGAGCTGAGCAAAGAGTCTACAAAAACTGAAATCTTTATGACACTTCTGCTGAAGTGGCAGCAACTCTGGAAGGTAAAAGGTACCTAGTCTTAACTAGCTAAGATCCCTCCCTGCTGCCCCTCACTGCAGTTTGCACTGTATTAAAACACACTGCATTGTTCAAAGCCAAACCAGCAGGCACACATACATGCATGAAAGCTCAGTACACTTCCAAGAAATCTATCCCAGAATGTTTACTTGCTACACACACATGGTATTCCACCTGCAGTGACATTATGCCGTGTCTCGGAGGTATTACAATGAAAGGCTTTTAAAGACAGGCACACCCACCTATAAAGAACTCAAATTCATGCATAACAGTTAAGGTGTTTCCATACATAAAAAGGTAGAGGTCTGCTTCTAAACCCATCACAACCATTTTCAAGTACCCATCAACTACAGGCAATTTTCTAAGAACAGCATTAATGGCACAGTCCCATTTGATTCAATTAAAATGACCACACCACCAACAGCTTAACACTCCAGTTCTTCAAGTAGTTTGTGGGATGGCTTTTCTTTCCAACCTATTTTTTGCAAAAAGAAACCTGACTTGTCTTAAACGTAAATTTGCTCCAACTCCTGTTTCAGTGGAAAGTACTGTGAAATATTGACAATATTCAGAAGCATGCCAGCAAGAATTCTCTCCTTGACCCACTGGCACCAGGGTTTTGGAACTTATACTCACATGGCACACTGTTAAACTAGTTTAGCTTTTTTGCTTATTCTGTCTTCCAAAGAGAAAGAAAACAAGCTGCAATTTCAGTGCTAGCCTCCTTATCATCGGGCTGGAATGTGGTAGAGCATAACCCAGGAAGTAGAGACAGACACAGTGCCCAGAGTCCACAGGCAAAACTGCTCATACTGCCACACAACTGTCCCTGCAGCTCAAGTGACAAGACACAGGCAGCAGAGAACTTTCCACAAAGCCAACTATAAGCCACATAACTTTTAAGGTAACCACAATACAAACAAACACAAGCCCAACTGTTTATTGCTCTCTTTTACAGCAGCTAAGGTTGAGCCTGGATAGAAAAGAGCTGTTCTGACATTAACAGAACCCCACAGGAACAGAGAATCATTCTTTGTGGCATCCTACCTCCATTTGTCTGTCAGGAGACACCAGGCTGTCACAGACGTTAAAGACCCTTGTGTTCAATCCTGAGGAAGCAACATACTTAATGCTTGTAAAGGAAGCAAGGTGAAGTACCCAGAAAAAGTATTCAACAAAAAAGTGTTTATCAGGATTACTCAGAATTGTCAAGATGCATTTGCACCATTTACAGCATTAAAGCATCTCCTCCTCATCACACACAATTGTCCTGTGGCAGTTAATCACTTTCTTTACTCTAGATCCCTGAAATGAGCACACAGAAGAGAAAGCTTTGCAGGATAGCACTCCCAACAACCTACACTTGCTGAAGATGTGCAGCTGGTACACAGGGAGCTCCACCTTGGCAGCCTTCCTATGAGCAGAAACACTGAAATGAAAGAGCAAAGAGGCAAAAGCCCTGAACTAGAAAGAACACCTTAGAGGAGACTGCATGGCAGAAATACAACTAACCCTAAGAGTCTCACCATTGCTTGAGTTCTGAAATGACCTCTCGCCCTCAGGTCTCCTCTGTATTTCTTCATTCTCAGGGGTCTTGGAGGTTGTACTGGAGCCTGACTGACGTTTTCTTACACAGTCTTCACCTGCCATTGTTGCCTAGGTAGAGAAGAAAAGGATAGCAGATAATTAATGACAAAAGAAACTAATTTACTCTTCACATTGTTCAAGAATAAATTTACATAGCCTCCTTGACATAGACTTTCCTACCTCCATTATGAACTCAGCACAAGGGTAGGAGAAGTTAAGCACACACTTGTATTAGTCACTGTGGATCACACTTCTTTCCCTTACTACAAGCAATAAAGGAACAAAGTAACCAAACAAGCTTTCCCACCAAAGTAAAATCACTTAAGACTTCATGAAGTCTTTAATAGGCCAAAGCACCCTTGCAAACACTGATAGTGAGGTCAGACAAAAATTTGTCTTCCAAGAGATCAGGCAAGTTTGCTTTGCAGAATCACCCGCATCATTTTGCCTGAGTCAAGCCCCTTCCTGACAAGTCTTCAGTTCTTACTGAAAGAGGAGCTTCCTCAATAGATCCTTGTGCTCTGTTTGGCCAGACAATGTTTGTGTTGCAAAGCACAGAAAAGCAGGAAGAGAAAATCAGGTTTGAACTACAACAGATTCAATTACAAAGGTCACTGATGGGATAGTGCTGCTAGTAGTACACACCTGAAGCACCACAGCCAGGCTGAAACCAAAAATTCAGTTAATGAAAAGGGAAGAAAGAGATTCTAATGTGGTCACAAATGGACATTCCAAGATACTCTCCAGGAAATTAAGTTCAAGAAGCTTTCAGATGTAGCTACAACCAGGGACACTTTTCAGAACTGGACTTCCAGAGACCCACACAGGCACGTACGTAACCACAGTTTCAAACTTCTTCTTTTTGATATATTTTATCTTGCCACAAACTCTTAGACATGTGTTTTGCTGCCAGTGAACAGAATACATGTACTAGCACAGATGAGCTGTTAGAGACAGGAAAGGAAAAGAAAATTCATGCACTTGCAGGAAAACTAATAAGGCAGAACAGAACTATTTAAGGATGGATTTCCTCAGAATACAGAGGCTGGCACTTCTGCAAAAGGGAAGTAAGACTATGATCAGATGTTTTCAGGACTCTGCTTCCTGTGTTTGTCTCTCTAGTAGAAAAGTCTCTCATTTTCCTTTCAGGCATCACAGCATACAGGGGGAAACCCCTTTTCAACACCAAACAACAAATCACTAATTCAATCACCAACACCATTTCTTGCAGCATGGCCTCTCTCAGCTCTGTCTCAAGAGATCATAGCCAGGACTACAAACTGTAAAACAAAGACCATAGAAATGGCAAACTTCCCAGCTGGCTTTGTACAACACCTGATAGCTATTCTACATACTATTGTATTTTACATAATGAAAAAAAACACATGAAAAACAAAGAACAAAGCAAGAATGTGATATATCTTCCTGCAGTAACCATGCTAACCAGCAGAAAAAGATAGCTGACAGGACATACCCACTTCCTATCAGCTCTGCACACAGTTATTGCTGAAATGCTCCTGCCTTTAAACATGCATCAGTTACCATCACGAAGCCATTACTCTTTCCACTTCCTAGCCTTCCCACAGTCACATTAGAGCAAAGGATCATTTTGCCCATCTGAGGCTTGCAACTACCTGAAGATGCTGAACAGGCAAACATTTCAATCTTCCTGCTTTAACAGATAAGAGATGCCCCAAATCCTGACAAAGGCTAAGAATGTATCACTCTTTCACACAATAGGGTCTACAGAAGAGTGGAGGGACAAACGAAGCTGCCTTATAAATTCATGCACTAACAAGCTACTCCTTGGGCCACTAGTGAGACTCTCTACTGTCTCCTCCTCCAAGCTGTTGTGAGCCACATCTGTTCTTAAAGGTGCAGGTTTTCCAGCTCTTAACACACAGTCACAAGTTTAATTCTCAGCACACTGTTCATCACCTTCAAGAGGCGACAAAGGCACTCCCTTCCTCTCCAGTGCACAGTGGTTAGAGTATCTCACTAACAAACTATCAGAAAGAAATCAGAAGTAGAGTTTCAGGATGGAGGAAAGAAAAGTCATGCCGAGGGAGGGAAGAGGGGGGAGTTCAAGCAATTAACTTAAAAAGGTACTGGTTTCAGACAAATTTTTCACATAAAAACAAGAACTGTGCTGGGGGAAATACATGAAATCATTCTCCTGGTCTAGCTCTCATATGATGAGAGGTGTAACATCACAGTACCTAAGCAACCATCAGCACATCAGTGCACATAGAGGGCATCAGACCTCCCCTCTAATCTGTGCTAGAACTAAATCAATCATGACACAATGTCAGGATCACTTCTAAACGTTTACTAGCACCATCACAAAAAGAAACTGCCCCTCACCATTCGTACCTAGTCCTTCCTTCCCCCACTTAGCACTTGCAGGACATGCAGGACCACAAATGCATCCCATTATCAGATTTCCCAGCAGAAACTCCCTGATTTTATAGGCATGACTGCATTATGGTACTCGTAAAAGGTCTCAGAAACCTTGAGTTTCTCCATATCCCCTTTCGAAACATTGGTAATTATAAACATGCCTCAGGAGACAAGCAACACGCAAGGAAATAAATCTTTGCATTTCAAAAGCACAGTGAGGGCACATCTTCTACCTCCAAAAGCGCTTATACTAATAACCATATCCCAAACACCCTTTATATTTCCAAGGTTTTCCTTCTGCCCCTGGAGCGTAACATCAACTACCAGAGCCGGTGCGCTACATGCTCGGTAGCAGCAGAGCTCTCTGCACACTGGGCTGGTACCACAGCAAAGTTAAGGTCATTCCACAGCCCACCAGCAACGTGCAAAACCAGAGGAACAGAAAAGATTGAAAGCCCCAAACCCAATGAAAGCTGCTTAAAGCACCGCCAAGACTCAGCGCACACCCGAGACCATAAGTCAGCTACCTTCTACACTAACTCCCTGGAAACAAGCGCTGAAGAGTTATGCGGTGGTGCCCGCAGTCAGCAACGAGACCCACGCCCCTTCACACCTCCCCCAAGCCCCAGCCCTGAGGACGGCCCGCGGGGCGCTGCGCCTCTCCCCAAGCCGCACGGCTCTGCGAAAGGGCTCCGGACACAACCTTCTCCCAGTAGGACGCCGGTGCCGGTGCCGCTGCGGTCGGGCCGGGCCTGAAGCCGGCAGGGGCAGCGGGCCGAGCGGCCAGGCTGCCGCGGGGCAGGCCGGGCCGGGGGCAGGGGATGGCCGCGCTCACCCCGCGAAAGCGTCACCTCAGGGCGACCGAGCCGCTGAACTCCGCACGCCGGCTCCCCACAGCCACTTCCCACCTCCGCCACGCGCCCGCGCGCCGGGGCCTCTTCCCGGGGCTCGCACACGTCACCGCGCAGAGGGAGGGGGGAGCGGCGCCGCCGCCTATTGGCTGGTAAGCATTCCGGGGGGAGGAGGGGGAAGAAAGGGGGGGCGCGGCGAGGGGACTGCGGGGAGACGGGTGGGAGGTGGCACGTGAGGCGCGCCCCTCCCCGGGCTCCCATGCCCCATTTCCCGCCTTCCCCCCGCGCCCCCGCCGGTTTCCTGTCAGGCGTCGTGGCGGGCGGGCAGTCCCTGCCCTCTGAGGGGAAAAGTAGGGCAGGGGGAGCGGTGCACCTTGGCCCCAGGGACACGGACAGCCGTGGCCCCCCAGCCCGAGATCCCAGCACGCACGGGCAGGCCTGACCGTGCCCTGAGGACCCCCGTCCTCCCCACACACCGCCCGGCACAAGGACAAGTTATTGCAGGGAACTGGGAGGAGGACACAGCAGTCGAGGCTAGGAAGCTTGTGGAGGAGCCAGCGGCTCTTCTACAGTGGGAACAGCCCGGATTTTCTCAACGAGCACTTCCCCCCGTTCCCTCCGCTGAGGCTCTTCCAAAGGGCTTTACGCGGGACTGAGGGCAAATATTTGCGAAGGGAAGTAAACCTGGAGTGCCTGCCGACTTAAGTAGCAACCCCTGTCCCCCAAGAAGTGGGGCTTTGTGACAGGGAGTGTTCACAAGTTTTACACTGGGGGACATGAGCTGCAGCTCACCAGCACAGGGGGAACCCGAGAAGGGGCCCGGCTGGAGGGGTACCCTCGCAGTCCCAGCCTGTACTGCAGAGGGTCGGAACTGGGCGAAAGGCTGGGGTTTACACCCTCGCTTTCTCTGTTTCCCTGGTCAGACAGCTCGTGACGGCTGGTGAGTCAGAGGAGCACAGGAACACGTCACCATTGAACAAACTCCAGTAACCTCTCAGTAGCATCTCACCGTGTAAATGGGGAAGTTTTCCCAAAGTCAGAGCTGAGCCACTAATTTCCAAGTGCGTGTCTTCCCTTCATGACTTCAGGGCTGTCCTGTGCATGGCATGTACCCAGGTGCACCTGGAGCCATTGTCCCAAACCAAGGGGCGAAGCTACAGTGCGGCATTAAAACATTTCTATCACATCACCTTATCAGACTCGTTAATAAAACAAATTTGTTTTGACCAACAGACACCCAAGACAGAGTCTTTTAAATGTGTGACTGCTGGAACTAGTCTATATTAAATATGCTATGGGGACTCTGAGCAGAGCCACCAAGTGAAAAAGTCTGAAACTGATTTAGTTTGCGGTGTGTGTTTCACACTATTATCCCATCACCCATCTTTTTCCTGCTTGATGCTGCTTAATATTAAAGCTGTTAAAAAAAAACAAAAAGAAAATCTTATGATTGTTGAAATGTGACCAGCTCCATGATGATTGCACCAGGAATTTTCACATAACTTTGGCCCTGTTCTGAAGATGTTGATTTTAACAGAATGCTGCTGAAACATACTCTCAAATCAAGCTATGCATGATCACTGGTGCCCTCATGCTGAAAATACTGTGCTACTTACAGAGTTGTCTTGTGGTGCCACCATTGGCTCTGTGAGCAAGTGAAAAAGCAAAAAAAACCCAACCAAACCCCCCAAAACCACAAACCCTACAGAAACCTCCAAAAACAACACATCCAAAACTTTCCTAAACTTCAACAAATTGTTGAAGAAACTATTTCATTCAATTAGTAAAATCCTAACTCTGGATGGTAAGATACATTTAATAGAATACATAAGATATATTTAATAGAAAGTAAAATGCATGTAACCTTCAGAGTTAGTCAGTTTGCTTTTCTTTTTACCTTTTCTTCCATCCTTTACACAGAAAACTGAAAGAAGGCATTACTGCCTCTGCTCCCTGCCACTCACACCCATCATCTGCTGTGTCTTCACCAGTCCAAATTGCTGCACTCTTTCATCAGCTACATCATTTACTCTGCTTGTCACCACAGTGATTGCAATCTTGATTTTTTAGTGTTGTACATTAATCTTATGGGTTGCGTTGCCCAGCAATTGCCTAAGCACAACCGTTCCTGAGCACTCCTGGCTGAATCAGCACGTGGTCGTTCCCATTTGTTGACATGGGAACCCCAACACCCCAACTTTTTGCTTCAGCTTCACTTGCTCTCACCTACCCACAGTGGCAGGCAACTTGACTTCTGCAGCACTGCTCGTTTCCCTGATTTCTTTCTTTCTTTCTGTCTTTCTCTATTCTACCACCCCTCCCCAGGTAATCTGTGCAAGAATTTACAGCTCTCATGTGCACATTATGTATCATCACTTTGGCGATTGTAGACATTCTTGATGCACCTGAGCCTGCCTGCTGATGCTCAGGGGGAGCATAAAAAAACCCCCTTTGCTGTTAATGCTTTTGTGATGCCCAGGGTGGACAGATATATCCCCACAATGATTGGGTGGGGGAGAGAGGGGTTTGTGCAGCTGAGGGAGGCACTGGGGAGGCAGCAGCATGGCCTGTAGTGGCCTGTGTTATGGAGAGGTGGGGATGGCAAGGGAAGCAAGACAGAGTTGAGGCTTTCACAACCCTACTAGAAAATCTGTGCCTGGTCTTGTTCCTTCCTGTCATTTTTGCACTGCTGCAAAATAGATGTGATTATCTCTGCCTACTCTTAATTCTTAGTAACTGTAATTTATTTTCTATTTTAAGAGTTTTGCTGTCAGTCAGCCAGGGAATAAGTAGCTGTGGCTGTTTCTGATGCCAGCATTTATTGACCAGAATGGTTAATTCCTTTAAAACTTCTTTGTGGGCTTTAAAGTCAGTCACCCAAGAGCCTCAATACTTTCACGTGTGTTGGTAAAGTGTGATGTGTCCTATAATAAGCTGTATGAAAGTTATTTATTGTTTAGAATTTCCCAATATGTACGCGCAATAGCAACATCCTAAAGTATAAATTAAATAGCTCCCTCACGTGGTTAAAAACATTATTACATATTTTGCTTAATTTGTTTCCTTAATAAAACCCAAACAACAAAACTACAGTCATGTCAGATCTGTAATGTTAAGCCGGTTATAAATGAAGCAGTAAAATGAGCTTCAATTTATACATAAGCAGTAAAAATGGTGAGCCAAAGCTCAGTTAGGCAAGTGCTGCAGTTAAATATATATATAATTTTTTTTTGTATATATATATGTATAATTTCATATACATATAAAGTTAAGAAACTGTAGAGGACTTCAGCCTGATCTGGTAATGAATGATTGAATTTTGGCAGGAAAACTGAAAACTAGCTCCAGCAGATATCAGCAGATATTGTTGAGGATGCCTGCAGTGTTTACAAATCATAAAGATTGCTTTTTAAAATCTCCGGTTCAAATTTTCACAGTTCCTGCGACCAGCATGCTAAGATTTTGTATATATTTGCCCTTGCTCCTCTTTACTTTGTCTGAGGTGCAGAGTTTTCAAAATATTTGGTGGAAGAGATTCAGCAAATTTCGAGGAAAGACAGAGGCAGCAGGAATTAAAACTCCAACTTCAGTGAGCAATTCCCCACTTCCAGTTAACTTTCGAAGCAATGAAGTTTTGCAGGGAGATGAAGGAGTGGGAAAGAAACCTCTCCCGGCAGAGGGCAGCGGTATCCTTACTCAAACATCATGTCACTTTTTACCACAGAACTAAAATAATCGTTAACAGAGCAGGAGATGCAACAGCCAACTTAATTTGGTGATTTCATTGCTGAAAACGGAAACTTGCATTATTTTTTGAGGAACAAATAAGTTTTCCTTTCCCTAACACTCTGAAGGAATGGAATGAATGTTGCAGCTGGGCTGGTGTGATCGTTGGGGTTTTATTTAAGTTAAGGAAGTTATTTCTTCAGTATATTTAAAAAGAAGTAGATCCTTCTAATCTGTAAACATCAAAGCATGAAAGATATTGAATTTGTATAGGTATAACTATTGCCTAGCCCTTCTAAGTTGAACTGTGTTTCCTGAAACTGCTCTTCACCCTCTGCAACATCCCCGCTTTCTCTCTCTGTTAGGCTCAGAAACAATTTCACCTGGGTCCCAACCACATTATATATCACCATCATTACTTGGTGACACTACTTCAAACCAATCTCAGATTTATTTTGCATCATATTCTGCTGCTTATTAAAATTGCATGAAAATATTGACCTGGTTTCTGAAGTTATTTCAGCAGGAACGTACAGCATTAAATGCGCAGGCAGCCCTGGAAGAGTGACTTCAGAGAGATTAGTTCCAGAACAAACAGGTCTAGTTACTCATAAGGACTCTCCCACGTATAAAGGCTTTCTAAATATTTTTGTGGAAACTCAGCACTGGACTTGGCCAGCATCTCCTTCCTGTTCTTACACTAACAACTGTATGTGTTCCTTGTGAGTCCACAGGTTGCCAGCTGTGCTATGCAGCTGGGACCCTTCTGTATAGCAATAAGACTCAGCAGGTGGAAAAGTAGACATTTACACCTAGTTTTATGACTACTCACTACTCTGTAGTAGTAACCTCTTCCTCTTCATATTTCATAAAAATGTGCATTTTTTCTCTCCCCCTAAGTAAATACAAAATAGTTTGCCATTGGTCTCTCCACAGCTACTTAGGTGGTTAGGTGGAGAAAACCATGCAAGCCAGTGTTTTCTACCATTTTGTTGACAACACTACCTGATGATGGACATGGAAGAGAATAAGTGCTTATAGGATGACTGGTCCAGGGTGATTTCCAAGACAGTTGCTTGCAGTGTGCAGATGTACAGTCCTACCTATGCTGTATTTTGCAAAGGGCTTATGGGGACTAATAACTTTCTATGTGCAGTAATCAACTTTTTCACTTTTCTAATGTGGGAGACTTCTACAGCTTTCTCCACTCCCCACCTGTAGAAACAGAAGCATGTTCTTAAGGCAGGGATTTCATACACATGCTATAATATATATATTTGTAATCTTTTAGACTGTCTTCAAAATAACATTATGAGGCTGTGGGAAAACAAGTGTATTTGAAAGGTATGAGGATAAAAAACAACATTGAGGTGCTACATTGAGAACAGATAAGCCTCTTTGAGGGATTATGAGACCCTTAGGGCCATCAAGGAGAGATCTTACAGAGAAATATCACATAGGTAGCGAGTGTACTTGCAAGAGACATAGTGAGCACCATGGAGAAATCTAGAGTATAGAAATGACAGCCAGAATCATAATGCCAGAAGTGTTTGATCATTGTAATGAAAAATCACCAAAAATATGAAGACATGGGGAAAAATAATCCCCATGAAAACCAGGATGTATTTCTCAGTGGAGAAAAAATATCTTCATAAAACCATTGTAGATTAAGAAAAAAACATCTCCATTGTAGATTAAGAAAAAATCCCACATTTTCAGCTTTTGGTGCTGGACATTTCCGCTTTTCCACCTTTTTTTAATCTCTGTGAAGATAGATGACATCTTCTGAAAGTTAGTCCCAAGCAGGAGACATTTCTAAATCTGCCCAGCCAGCTTTTTGGCTGTTTCCATGGCAATGAGGCAGTGTGTCCTGCTGCTCTCCCTTCTGCAAGAGCCTTTCCCAAGCTTGATATGGACTGACAATGCCATGCCTTTGTAGCTCCCCTGACAAAAACTTCCCTCTTCTCTGTTAAGGCCATTCCCATCTGTTCCTTTCTGATTCTCCCTGATTTTGGAAACATCTAGCCAGAGAGGGAATCCACCTATGTGTTCACTTCTTTGCCTCAATGATTCAGGGCAAAGAGAGATGGCTGCTGGTTATACAAGCTGAGGGACTGGAGAGGGAGTGGCTTCCAACCTTCCTGTCTTGGAAGAAATTTTGGGTAATGGTGAAGGGAGAACACTGTAGGGGCCAGGAGCATGAACTAAGCAGAAAGAAAGAACGAAAATCCAGATTTCTGTCTAGTCTCTCAAAAGATTCAGACTGAAACTTGGCACCTCTGGCCATAGCAACAAGTAGAACAGTAAAGAATGTACAGACTTGGTACAATGCAGTGCTTATTAAAAGACATGACAAGTGTGAAGGAGCACTTCCAAAACCCCAAATTCAGATAGATCTTTGTCACAGCTGAGTCTCTGGCAGCTTTCAAGAGCATTTCACTGAAAGTGAAAAAAAAAAGTAAAGAGTTACGAAGCCAAAAGAGGAGTTTTGCTATCAGCTGACAACTGGCAAAAATGGGAGGTTATAATGGAACTACACTGGGAGGTGAAGCAATCTGCAGGGTTTGCTGCAGTTGATCCGTATTGCACTGAGTTGATGTGGTTACAAAAACATCTTTGTGCTCAGCACTGTTCCGTTACTGGCCTAGTGCCTTGAGGCTTACATGTTTTGGAAATATGGATGAGGAGATGAAAACTTGAGCTTGTTTAAAGGATTTAAATCTGAAGATGGCAGGCCCAGGGGAGGGATTCTGAGTTCAGGCATGTAGGTCATGCAAGAGAGGTCTTGTCTTCACTAGCAAGTTAGTATGAAATATAGTAAAAGTGTTCCTGTTAGTGCAACCCTTCCCCACACAAAAAAAATTCTCTCATTGCATAAAGTGGCTGCAGAAACATGAATTGACAAAACAACCAGAGAACATGGTAAGCCCTGAGTGAATTCCCTTCATCCTTTACCACTGCCATTTCTCTACAGTAAGGACCCACAAGAGTACCATTGAAGCAAACAGCAGTGGTCACTTGCTAGATTTTTTTCACTTGTGCTTTCCTCACCAACTGCTTATTGCTTCCTATCTGTGAGCTAATTTTCACAGTTACAAAAGGCTTCCAGTGCCCACAGCAACAATGACCCACCTTCAGTGCATAAGTCTTTGTTTTTTGAAATTGCATCTTGTAAGACCTCATTTTACTGTTGCTTGCTGATCAGACACCAAGTTATGGGAGAATCACTGGTGTGATGCTACTGTAGTCTGTGAATTTAGGAGTAAGGATCCAGGCTGAAAGATTTCTGGTGGCATTCCAAGTAAGCTGTCATGAGAAGAGAATCCAACATATAAGACCTCAATGCTAAGGGAAAACCAGCAGGTTTCTTCTACTCAGAGGAAAGGTGTAGAACTATAAATGCTAACTCAGTAACTCCCCAGAAATGAGCATGTGCCATGCTGAGACTGAATGCATCATTAGCAAATCCCTGAGGCTGGATCTCTATTTCAGACTGCACAGTATAACAGCTCCAGGGAACATACAAACAGAGGATGCTGGTGATTTCACAGTTTCTGCTTCCCTGTGAGGCAGAAAATAGAAGTGCTCTAAAGCTGTTTCCTGGGACCACAGAAGTAATGTTTTTCAGGGCCATCAAAAGCACATGAAGATAGGTGTGTTCTCTGCAAACTGGCAGAAAGGGAAACAGATTAATCTGCTCCCATGGCTTCTAAAGGAGACTCTCGGATAATCAGGCAAGTTTTGTGGAATGAAGCTATGGAACTGCTCCCTTGCATAAGAAATGTTAAGGAAGGATATGGTGTTGGTTCAGGTAGACGGAAATCTCAGAAGCACATACAATCCACAGTGAATTCATGCCTTATCAGTGCCTTCCCTAGCAGCACAGGTTAGTAATGCATCTAGTATGTCTGCCCTTTATCACAAGCAACCCATGGGAAAAACTTCCAAGACTGGTGACTCAAGGTAAATTTGTAGTGTGACTGCATCCTAAGAAAGAGTAGACAAAAAGGGAAAGGCAGACAGCCAGGCGGTCTCTAGCACACTGAGGTCAAATTCCCCTTTCTGTCACTCTGGGATATCAGAAAGTTGAAGATGACACAGAGAGGTAACAGACATACTCCTGTGTCTGCTGGCACAGACAAGGCACCAGGCAGACTTAAACACACGCTCGTGTGAGCACAACGATATAATCTCTGACTATCAGAAAGAAGATGCCCGGGTTTCACTCCTAAATGTCTCAACTTCTCTGCATAGTTCGGATTGCACAGTAAATGCCTCAGCTGTATGAAATGTGCTGTTGGCTCTGGGGAAATATTATTTCAGGTTGGCTGCAGCTGGGAGTATGTAGCATGACTTCAGGCCTCGTTAGATGAACACTAGACAAGTTTTCTGCAGAAAGATAAAGGGAAGAAAGATTTTATTAAGAAAACAAGGCTTATACAGTTGTCCTATGTGTGTGGGTAGGGGATTGTCTGTCTTCCCTTGCTGTCTTTTACCTCCCAGTAACTTCTGAACCTGTTGGCCTATTTTATGCAAATCAGATGGAGAGACAGACATTCCAGAAATATTCAGTTCCTATGACTTTTGTGACAAATTCAGCCTAGTTAGAGGACAGTCTTAGTTTATACTCCAAATGGAGGGAACCTGCAGGTGCTATTATTCTTATTTTGCTAAAATAAGAATTTTAGTTGACAGGGGTCACTGCAGCTCATCTAGTCCAGTCTCCTGCTCAAAGACAGCTTCAAAGTTAAATGAAGCTGCTCAGAGCCTCATTTTTAAAACCTCCAACTCTGGACCTCAACTTAACAAAACAAATGTATCAAGTGCAACTCCTTTGGCTCTGCCATTTCCCTCTCTTTTAAAGAAGGCTTAGAAGTAACAGCTGATAGTAAAGCCTGCAAGAATCCCTGCACCAGGCAGCCCATAGGACTCCACTTAGGTTAAATACATGTAACCAGCAGCTAGTTACTTTATTTTGGCATTCTGTATTAGTTAATGAGTACAAGTACAAAGGTCAGGCTCAGAGCCACAAGGCTTTATATGTCTCATTGTCTGATTTACTAGAAGCTACAAGGGAAGGAGTGCTGCTCTGTATGAGTGGGAACTAGAGGCTACATATCCAGCCTGACAAGCTAATGAGAACAAGTCATTCATTAACAGAAGACTTGCTGCTAGGCAAACACACACAGCTGGTACGGGAGAAGAATTTGGATGTGAAATGAGACAGTATAGCTGGTTTTTTTATAAAACATTTCCTACTTCAGCAAGTTTAGAGTCTAAATAAAGACCACACAAAACACAGTAAGAGCCTGATCAGGGGAAGACTTGGGCTTATGTATTTTCTGAAAGGTTTGGTAATGACCAGAGAGGCAGAATTTGCAAAGAGAACAGAAATATTTGCATGTTTAACAGAAGGAAGAAGTTAAAAATTTAAGTAAGATTTGATTACAAATGTATATGCTGCTCTCTTGGGTATCAGTCTATTCTGTGCACATACACATACATATGTGTTCACAGAAACATCGTACAAAACCCTGCTGCTTTCTTCTGCTTTAGTTGTATGATTACTCTTTTATTTAGAACAGTTTCATGCCACTGAGATTTTTTTTTTAAGAAATAATATTAATAATAATAAGAAGAAATAAATAAAGCTGGAAGCTGAAAAGCATGGATATTTAATACTATGTAACTGTGTAAGGAAGGAACACAATGTTATTTGAAAGACAAAGTAATCACTTATAATTCTTGCATAATTAAATAAAAAAGCCTACCAAGAAAGAATCTCCAAACTTAGTAGAATAAACCAGTAACAATATTTCAGACCAAACTTTGACTTTTAAAAGTGATTAAACTATTTAGCGCCATTGCACAGAGTATTACACCATTCGTGGCCAGAGCACATGGGCATTTAGCAAAGTGGTCCAGAGCAAGGCTGGATCCCTGCCATCCTAAATATATAATACAGAGCACAAATCATGCAAGAAGTTGTACCCTCAGGCTTCCTTCCGAGACCAAAGACTAAGTTCAGAAGTGTGTACAACTCAAAGCAATACCAGGAGTGCAATCACAGAGATATTAATTATTGGCAATAACAAGGGCAACTTTGGAAGGTACAGTTTTCAGTACGTTTTATAAAGGGGAAGTGAAGCTGCATGGAACTCACTGGCTGGCAAAGTATTCTGAGCATAAGTGACAGTGTGAGGAGGCAAGAAGACAGAGGTGGAGGAGGTACAATGGGAAACTAGCACATGAAGCAAAGAGCATGGAGAGGAAGCACTGCCAAGTCCAGAGTCTTTTCAAACCTAAATGATTCTGTGATTCTAATTCCAGCTTACTTTAGCTGCATGTCTTGGAAAATCAATTTTTCTTTTCTTTTTTTTTTTTTTTTTTTTTTTTTTTTTTTTTTTTTTTTTTTTTTTTTTTTTTTTTTTTTTTTTTTTTTTTTTTTTTT
>NDXB01012006.1:317310-339998 GCA_002631895.1 Agapornis roseicollis
TTTTTTTGGTTAATGAGCCTTTATTTTGTTTTGGACTATCATGGTGATTATTCTAATTCAAGAATAGTAGAGTAGTCATCAGAGGAATCTAAGGTGGAATGGAGTTGGTCTCAGAGGCACTGATGGAGATACTGCAGTATAGTGTGCTCTGAAGCATTTGCTATCCCTTATCTAAATGTCAGCTCTCTGGCTGCAAACCTCTCAGGGAGATAAAACAGAAAACATAGGAAGAAAATTTTCCATCTGCAAACTAGAGAACTCCCTCACTGTCCAATGAGCTATTAAGATTTCAAATGAGGAACCAAAAAAATTAGGCTCCTAAACACGAATTGAGGCAACCCTCAAACTCTGGTGGCAAAACATTTCTATTGACCCACCTGCAGAAAAATGCCTAAAAGCCTGAATCATCACCAGCACTGTCAAGGGACCTTGTATTACCTCAGCAAATGTACTTTATCAGTGATCACACTGTGCAAGCTGAGTACTAATTTGCAATTCCCAGCAGATGTAGAGACTTGTCATCATTTTTGTTTGGTGGAGGCAACATTTTCCATGGAAAAAGGCAAGCAAACAACATTCTTAATGTTCTTATTAGCATACCCTTCTACAACTTTTCATGCCTTAAACAGATGCTTGGAAGGGGCAGTGCAGCTGTACTACTTAAAGAAATATATCAGACAGGAAATAAATAAGAAGTCCTATAATCTGCTTATTCTATGTCTTCCCACCTCTGGCTTTACTCTGATAGAGGCTATGAAAAGGTTATGGGTTATACCATGAAGGGTATAGTTCTGCAAAATTTCAGCACAGTTTATGTGCTGTTGTTTACAGTTAGCAGATACATACACATAGCCATGATCCACAAGCGTGGTTAGTTATATAATACATGTAATAAAAATCCACAGGACCAAATAAAAGAAGAATGGTGATGGCCAAGATACTGCAGTTGTTTCTACACACAGACACACCCAGGTCCTTTCCTTTCTGTGCACAGAGCCCTTCATGTACTTGCTCTCCTGGTAGGTGTCAATGTTTAGACTAGTAGCTGGCAGTGTCAGAATAGTGGTTTGAATTAGGAAAATGCTGAAGCAGCATCAAAGAAATTAATAAAAGGTTGGTTGCACTGAGGAAAGGGCTGAGTTGGGTGGTGGGATGCAGCATTTGGGGGAGGGTGTGTGGGGGGGGGTTAATTTTAGCTATGGTGGAAGAAAGAGCAGTTACTCTGAGAGGGCTGCACGTGAACCCTTCTGTGCTGTTGGGCAAAATCTGTTAGAAAACCCTACTTCTCCAGAAAACTTTTATGTTCAAAGATTCTCATTGAACAGGCATGAACCCAAGCTATCTTGCATGCACTGTACGTAAATTATAATTTAAATCATAGTCATGATTTCAAATAACTTGTAAGGCAATACTGAAACACTACCTATTGTGCCATGAAAGATCTGTGCAGACAGTACAGTTTAAGAGCCGTCAATCAGAGATTAGAGGGTGAGTGCTTGTACATGTTGCACCAACAACATTCTCCTTTGAAATGGCTCAGCACTTACAAGCTTTCAGTATAATGTGGCGTAACTAACCTTGTGTCACAAAGCCTTTATCAGCTAAGATTTTAAAATATTTATTTTTCTTTTTGTGTTTTCTTTTTGTTTCGTTTTGTTTTGATGTCTTTCCCCAGAACCCTTCCATTTAGTCTAAGAGGTGGCTGCCTGGTTTCCAAGCAGGTGAAGTCCAGGGCATACTGAAGTCCAGGGATACTGAAGTCCAGGGATACTAAGAGCAATGCCATGGCCATCTAGTGGACATTACACATGACCTTTGCAGGCATCCCAGCGGAGCTAAAGCTGTCCTGAGCTCCACAACTTGTTCTGGTATTGCAATAAAAGAAAAAAAATCATGCTGTGTTATGCACATGTATCCCTTATGCTTGAGAATTCACCAAATACCTCAATCAGTACTCTGTTGTTCAAGGCACTTAAATACCTCAACTAATACCATCCATGTCCTAAATACCAGCCAAATGTTTAACACAAATCTGTTTCTCTATGTGGCTTTGATACACAGAAGGTGTATGAGTTGGAAGAAGAGCAAAGATTACCCCTAGAATTAATTTTCAAGCCACTGGTGGAGTACTGCTAGTTCATTTTTCTTAAGCTACAAACAAAAACTCCCAGTTGATTCAACACTTAGTTAGGTTTAGGAGTCTCCAATTTGTCCACAGGCTGCTTCTGGCACAGTGCTTGTATTTCAGGAGGATGACAGCAGCATGCTCATGACATATAACACTGAACATGTAAGTCTGCTCAGCCAGCAATTATTTGATTGTGTGATTTTAGGAGCACACTGTGGATGTGAAGCAATGCACTGTCAGTGCTTAGAAGAAGCTTCAAGGTATGGATATATGGTGAATATTTAAAGTCAGTTCAAAAGCATTTCTAGAAATATCAATTTTCTTGTCAGGCACATCATTGTAACCTCAATGCTGCTTTTGTTCCTTGGTCCCTTTTATCCTTTACTTGAACAGCTTATGCGATGGCAGGTTGACTGGAAGCCCAAAATCGCCAAGAGGAAAGTGTTACTGACATCTCATTAATGCATGGTGCCAGACCTCTTCAAAAGAAATTACTTTCTGAAAAACAACCTATTCCTGATCCTACATGAGGCTGATAGCATCACAGCTGATAATAATAGGTAGCATTGACACAGAGTTTACCTCTTCAAAGCACTGTGTAATCTTTTCACGATTAATAACCATGACACTCTGTGAAGTAAATACTTATTAGCTCCCACTTTAACAATATGGAATGGTGTGGCTGATTGTCATCCATGACTCAGTAGCACAGAGTCATTTTAAGTTTGGAGAGTTTCTTGTTTATATCCCCACTGCTTTTCTAGCAGGCATTCTATAAGGCGGTCACCAACCAGATGTGTCCCTTGTTTATATGATACCATACAAATTATGTTGTTGGGGGGACCTAGCAGGGTACACTCCAAGGGTACGTCTTGTTTAGCATACAACCAGCAATGGCTGGGGCACTAGTTTTGAAACTGTTTTTAATAGGGTACAGCATGATCTTAAAATACTATGGTAACAAATGGTAACATGCTGCAGCCCTCTTCCTCTTGTAGCAGGCCTTTTTAGAAAGCCCTTGCCTGACTCCATCCCCAGTAAAGACATTTAACTGTGCCACACAAGCTCCATGCAGTAAGACATTAATGTAACCCACAGCAAGCTGCTATATATGCACACACTGCTGGCAGAGAGAAGGAAGAATTTCATGAAATCTGAGGAATAAGAACAGTGTTTAAACCCAATTCCCCTTAGTGCCTTTACGTATAACAGTCTCTTGACACTGGTATCTTCTTTTAAATTGCTAATGGCCTTTCTCTGGGTATTTCTTTAGGATCAGCAAGCAAAAGGCATTAGGAAAGAAAAATCATATTTGATTTTTAAAGTGGCAACTGCAAATGGCATGAGGGAATTCTGTGTTTGTTGTCTCTCTACAGTCTCCAGAGAACATATATTTTGTTTACAAGGCAAACCATTTACAAATGCCAAACCCTGCAAATTCTAGCTGGAATGAGACCAGGAAATATCTCCACTGCAGTTTACTCATGTGGGCCAGTTCTGCCAGAGACTGTCCATCCTGCAGAGACAGCCTCTGCTTATATACACATACATATACATGGTCCTGGACATAGCAATGCATACCCTATGTTACAACTCTGATGCTCCCAGAAATCATTTGCTGTGTGTTTTCAGTCCAATAATTTAGTGAGTTAAGGCATTTCTGGCTCCATGTGCTCCTCACTCCCATTTACTACAGCCTGCATCAGGGTACACACAGCCACCTGGACAAGCCACCTCTATTTTAGGCAGGGTGCAGTTTGAGTGCATGTGATAGTATGGATAGCATTTTGGTACCACCTCATGATCCTGAGAAGGTAAACTACAATCTTAGAATTCCTGTAACTACAAATTTAATGAAGAAAGCTGACTTTCATGGAACTTGCAAAGGAGCTTCCTCTCACCTTCCCAACCCAGGACAGCCACACAAAGGTTGGTCCAGCCATATGTTGCAGTAGTTCCTTGGCTGGCTCTGGGTGTTACCAAGCCAGTTTGTCACTGTCATGTCAGTTCTTAGTGATGTGGTGAGGGCATCTGAGATGGGCAACATGATGGCTCATCCACAATGAAGGAACATTGCCAAAGCATTGCTGAAATAGTAGCCAGCATAGAGACTGATACACTTCCAAGTGCCTAGTTCCTGTAAACTGCAACAAACACCATCATCTTTTAGGATGAAACCTCTCCTTTCTGCTGTGACTTGGACCACCTTATGCTAACATTACAAAAGTGGAAACAGTTTACCAATTACAGAATAGAGTGTACGTTCAGCCACCCGGTGACAAGATGCTGCTGTCAGCCACACCTGGCCACTAACATGCCTGATGCTATTCACACACCAGTGCCTTTCTCTTCCTCCACGCTCCTGGCCAGGAGAGCAAGTCCTGGATGAGAGGAGCTCATCCAGGGCCCAGTTACCCACGGAGGACATGTGTACTGCTCAGGATGGGCCCACCGCTGCTCCCTTCTCCAGCAGGGTACGCGACCCCTAGCATCGCACCTCACATCTGCTTGGGTTCGCAGATGAACCTGCCTTGCTTTAGCTTGCAGGGAAAGCGTGTCTGTGGGGTCGGCGCTCAGCTGCCCTGAGTGAGGCTGCCTTCGGGCCACGGCCCGAAGCACGGTCTTAGCGCTCGGTCGGGCTGCCCGTGCCTCAAACCGTGGCCAAGAAGGAAGGACGCCGCGAGGGCACAATCCGGGCAGTACCGCGGGGTCTTGCTCCTCGGTCCATATTTGTCCCCGTCACAGCCACGCTGCCGGTGTTGCCGTGCCGGAGCGACCGTGCGTGACTGCCGCAGCTGGGGAGGGGTGAGCGACCTCCCTCGGAGGACCGGAGGCGTCTGCGGGAGCCGCTCTGTCCCCACTCTCCCGGCGCTCTGTGGTTTAAGATGGCGACGGGGGCTGAGGGAGCGAGTCCGTGAGTCCCAGGCCGGAGCGCCGCGGGGGCCGGCGGGGGCGGCGAGGCGGGCGGGAGCCGCCGGGCCGGGCCGCGCCGCGCCGGGGGGAGGAGCGGGAGGCCGCCTGCCGGGCCGGGGAGCAGCGGCGGCATGTGAGCGCGGGCCGCGGCCGGGAGTGCGGCGATGGGGCAGCAGGTGGGCCGCGTCGGGGAGCCGGGCGCCGGGCTCCAGCACCAGCCGCCGCCTCAGCAACAGCAGCCGCGGGGACTGCGGGGGAGCAGCGCGGCCAAGCCGGTGGGCCGCCGGCGGGAGGCGGCCGGGCGCACCGCCGAGGGAGGCTTCAATATCTTCACCCAGCACGGTGAGGGGCCGGGGCTGGGGCCGCGCCGCCGGGCGGGTGGAGGGCCGGGGCTTGGGGGTCGCCCGCCTGCGCTCGGCTTCGGCTAGAGAGTCGATCGCGGGGCTCGGGGAAAAGGGGCGAGATCGCCTCCTTTGTTGTTGTGGGTTTAACTGGGGGAGGGGAGAGGTGCGGGGCGAAGAGAGGCGCTTCTCCCGGCGGGGGGAACGGGGCAGCCTCGCCACCGTGCCACGTCCCGGGGGACGCTTGCTTCGGCCCAGCCCGGAGCCTGGCAGCGAGGCCGGAGGAACTTCCCCCGGAGCTGGGACTCCCCGGCGTCTGCGGCAGCGAGGTGGCACCACCGGGAATCAAAACTCGCAGTTCTTGGTGGCTGTCAGTGCAGCGTTTCCTAGCTCTGCTTTTGTTTACAAAGGTAAACAGTACATGTGCTTTGTCTTTCTGTTTACTGGGGCGCTTATAACTTGCCCATCCACATCTGTAAGTCTCTGTTGTTGTACAGCTCCTGACAGAGCAAACGATTTTGTTTTGACTGAGGTGTTACAGCTGAAATCTCATTCTCTGTTTAAGTTTTTGCCTGTCCATATCTATTCTTATTGCTGTAAACTGATACCGGAAGTGTTTAATGCAACACGATTAGTTTCAGTAATCTCTCTTAGGAGGACCCCACAACTTCAAATCCCCTGTCCTTCAAATCCCCCCGTCCTTCAAATCGCCCTTTGTAATTATGTGGGATTTGGTTGTTGTTGTTTGTTTTACCTGTCTGCCAACACCTTTATATAATGCACAAGTTTTAGAGGGTATGATCAACTGAAACCTGTCTGCTCTGACAAGCATGCTGAGAATAGATGTGTGGATGCATCTCTAATCTTAAGGAACTGAATCTGCTATGGAGAGCATGACTGGTTTGGTTTTAGATGCAGAAATATGTCACTGTTTATACAGCAAACTTCTGACAATACATGTTTTCTTCTGCTCAATAGAATGAGCATAGGCAAAAAGATTAAGGAGCATGCAACCAGCAGTCTAAATGTAAATATCATCTGCTGTGACTGCTGACACGTAAGTATGAATCAAAACGAGAGTGCAGCAATAAATTCGTTTTTTAAAATCTCAGTCTTACAGCTTTTGAGTTCAGGGAGTGGTATCAACTTTGGAACCAAAACAGAACTCTGAGCTTGCTGAAATGCCTGACCCTCTATTATTACCATTAAAACTAAGCATTTTATTGTATCCTTCAGCCATAGTATCATCAACTTCATGTTTTACTCTGTTGTTTTTGTATTTTTGTACTTTAAAAGGCTCTTTGGCAAAACCATTACTATAATAGACTGAAATACCATAAATGCACAATGTTAGGAGCAGAACTCAGAAGTTATGTATGTACCCTACTTCTTTCAGGATGCTGAAGTCTACATCTTTAGACTTTAGAGCAAAACTGCTATATAGACAAAATGCTCAGTATGACTTAGCAGGCAGGAGCACTCCTGCTAATGACAAATAGTCTCTTTTTGTGTTTTGGTACCAAGATGGCTATTTAGTTCTTGCTCTTATAAGGCAAGGACAGAAAAAATGTTTGTGGGAAGTACAGTGCAGCATCTGGGGAATGTGTAGTTACTTCAGAATAACACAGTTGAGACTGACTCAAGTGTATCTTTTCATCTATTGCTGCATGTTTTAGTAGTAATTTAGTTTAGCATCCTAAATAAATCCTTCTAGCTTCTCCCTCTGCCCTACTAAATTTTAAAGGTATATGGTAGAATTATTAACGTGGAGTGGCAGGGAAATAGACAGGAAAAGCTTTCTTAAGCATGCATGCACACCAGGACAAAAAATTATGTGCTCTACCAGCCCTCTGCTTTGTTTTCCATAGAACTCAAAAGAAGAATGAGCCAGGGAAGCCAACACACTCTGAGTAAAACTGTTCAGGGGCATATAAAAAGAACATTTCTCTGTGATAACAGTGATTGTATCTTTAAAAATACATTCTCTACCATTTATATTGCTTAGTTTATCTGCTTCAGTGGTAAGGTAATTGATATTATTTTAATTAGGTTTTTGTTGCCTCTGTTTTTTTCTTTGCAGACTGTAAAGAAAGATATGTCTATTGAAAAATAAGATACAGCTTTTTATTCTGTTAGATTATGTAAAAGGGGTGTGTTGTTTTTTGGCAGACCAGTTTTTGAGTGTTAGGGCAGGCTTCAAACTGCTGTCTTGTCTTGGTGAGTACCTCAGCTGTGTTAAGTTGTTCCCCGATTCCATGCCCATTTTACTAGAAATGAGTGAACAACTTCCTATTGATTATCTGTACCAAGTGCTATTCAAAGTTGGGCACCTATTTAAATACTTGCCTTGGGCAGTAATAAAATATTTTTGTCATGTTCCAGAATCTGGAGTTCACTTCCTTTTGCAGTTCTTTTCTTGTGATCATGACTTCCCTTGTCTGAGGCGATTTCTCAACTTCTGTTCTTATTTTTCATTTACTAACCTGATTGTCCTGTTTTACTTAACCTTGCTTTTTGCTAGCCTTAAGTGCTACAGTTATTTTGCTGAGATGCTGTGCTTGCTGATGTTATTCCTTGATCTAGATTCCTCTTTTGTAGTAATCTCTTTCTGAACCTGACCTTCTATCCTGTCTCCAGGATGTCTATTCACAGTATATGAAAAGTGATGGAAGAAGCACAGGATTATGAGTTAGCACTCTTGCACCAGCGACTAAACCAGCCAGTCAAAGGATGAGCCTGGATTATCTACCTTCCTTGCTTTTCTTGATAGTCATTTATTTAAGGAAGACAACCTGTTGACCTACAGGTGTAAATCCCTGCCTCAGCTCATGTTGGGGGATTTCGTACTATACTATGAACCTTACTAAGCACTCTTGCCAAAGTTCATTTTGAGTGGTTGCTTCTTCGGGATTGTTTATGAAAAGGGTGAAAGCATCAAAAGGAACGTGACCAGCAGGTCGAAGGAGATGATCCTGCCCCTCTAATCTGCTCTCGTGAGACCTCACCTGGAGTATTGTGTGCAGTTCTGGTGTCCTCAACATAAAAAAGACATGGTGCTGTTGGAACAAGTCCAGAGGAGGGCCACGAGGATGATCAGGGGACTGGAGCACCTCCCTTACAAAGACAGGCTGAGAAAGTTGGGGCTGTTCAGCCTGGGGAAGAGAAGGCTGTGTGGAGACTTCATAGCAGCCTTCCAGTATCTGAAGGGGGCCTATAGGGCTGCTGGGGAGGGGCTCTTCATTAGGGACTGTAGTGACAGGACAAGGGTTAACGGGTTCAAACTTAAACAGGAGAGGTTTAGATTGGATATAAGGAAGAAATTCTTTCCTGTTAGGGTGGTGAGGCAGTGGAATGGGTTGGCCAGGGAGGTTGTGAGAGCTCCATCCCTGGCAGCATTCAAGGCCAGGTTGGATGAAGCCTTTGTTGACATGGTTTAGTGTGAGGTGTCCCTGCTTATGGCAGGGGGATTGGAACTAGATGATCTTAAGGTCCCTTCCAACCCTAACTATTCTATGATTCTAAAGAGATCTGCAGCAGAATAGGCAACCACCACAGCCTTCTGTCTCNGAAGCCTTTGTTGACATGGTTTAGTGTGAGGTGTCCCTGCTTATGGCAGGGGGTTGGACCTAGATGATCTTAAGGTCCTTTCCTACCCTAACTATTCCACGATTCTATTCTGTTTTCATCCTCAGACCCATATTGCTACAGGATTTTGAAGAACAGCTTGTGTCAAATCAATAAAATGTAAAATCCCTTATGCTAGGCTGAGGCTCTTACGAAAACCTGAGATGAGCGTTTTCATGCAACTAACTTGAAGTATAGTCATCCTTGAAAAATTGATAGATTGAGTTGAATCAGTTTGTCCCAAGCATGTTTGCTATGTTACAGCTGTGTAGGGAAAGCACTACAGCTATACAGACACTACTTACTTCAGGATGTATTTTGGAAGAGGCAAGGGATTTGAAGATGTTTTCTGCTTTGTGGATAGAACAAGGAAATCAGTGTTGTGGAACTCCACTATTCTTTCATGAGAACAGACACGTAGACTGCTGGAGCCTTCAGTTTACCATAGTATTGAATTCTGTGAGCACTGCTGCAAAGTTGAGCAGAGAAGTCCTAAGCAAGCTGATATACTTGTATGGTTTTTAGGGAGGTAATCCTCCCCTTCTATTTGATCCTGGTGTGGCCACATCTGGAGTACTGTGTCCAGTTCTGGGCTCCTCAGTACAAGAAAGACAAGGAGCTACTGGAAAGGGTGCAGTGAAGAGCCATGAGAATGATCAGGGGTTTGGAGCATCCTTCTCATGAGGAGAGAAAGTGGGAGTTTTCCTGTTTAGAGAAGACTGAGAGGGGATCTCACAAATGCATGTAAATATCTCAAAGGTGGGTGCCAGACTTTTTTTCATTGGTGCCCAGTGACAGGACAAGGAGCAATGGCCATAAACTAAAACACAAGTTTCACCTCAGTATGAAGAAGAACTTCTTTATGTTGACAGTGGCAGAGCACTGGAGCAGGGTGCCTAAGAACATTCTGAAATCTCCCACCTGAACGTGATCCTGTGTAACCTCCCTAGGTGGCCCTGCCTTGGCAGGAGGATTGGACTGGATGATCTCTAGACGTCCCTTCCAACTCTACTTATTCTGTGATTTGTTAGCCATGGAGCAGATCTGTCCAAAATGCAAAAAGATAGGCATAGATTTTTCAGCCTTTTGCAATTAGCCCTTCCAAGCACTCTTTTGTGAGCATTCCTAGCATGTAATCTGTGACTTACAAAAGCAAGCAATGGATCATGTTTGTTGCTAGTAATGTACTAGAAAGGAAGAGTGTAAACAGAAGGATTATTCAAACACTAGTGTTCCCATGTGCACAGCATCAGAATTAACTAGTACCACAGGGACAATAACTCAAAAGGGAGAAGCTGTAGAGAACATTAATTATGACCAAATTTTTACAGTTCAGTACAACCAGAAAATAAGTACTTGATGCCATTACAGGATGAGCTTGCTTCCCTCTTTCAGAGAAGGAATATAGGAGAGAACAAGAACTAGGTTATCTCCTTTTCCTTTCAGTAGTTTGTTTGAAGGAAGGGGTACACCTGTGGACAACCAACAACTTCCAAGTTGTGTGGAAGCTCCTTGTATGAACTCTGAAGAGGGACATGCTCTAATTTTCTTTCTGAAGAGTAGATAACTGCCTGCTATACCAGGATATTCTTTGGAATCTTGTTAGCATGCTTTTCATTTCCAAAAAGACTTGCTGAGTGTTGTAGAAAAAATGCTGCAGGAAAATCAGATTATTTAAATCCTGGCTGGAAAGCCTTTCAATACCCGTTTGCAGTACTGGTACAGTTGCCCTGGTGATATATTTTGGGGTAGCAGAAGACTCTGCCACACTTGAGCTTTTGATCCAGCAGGCGCAGGACATTTATTCCCTGTTTTGTTTTCTAGAGGAGGAGTTTAGCAACCTTTTACTATGTGTATCAAGGTCAGCCTATACTTTTAAAAATAAAATTATCATTAAAGTTCCCCTAAGGCGGTTGGAGTGCTAAGCCACATGATAAAAACATTCTAAAGTAGGAAGAAGCATAAATAACACTATCCCCTTTGAAATTCAGTGAAATTGAAGGACTGGATGCAGGAAAATGGAAAGGAGAGAAAATAGGGTCAGTTTAACAACTGCACTTTGTGGGCTGCCTAAAATGTTCTTTAGTTTTCATCTCAGTGAAATGCAGCAAGCTCAGGCCAGAGCTACTTGCCTGCAGACTTTCCTGTCAGTAAATGCTCTGTGCAGATGGAATATAATCACTGTATTCAGTGTCTGACTCTTTGTACTGTAAATCAGAAATCTTGTGGGACCATAATGTATAAATAACTCTTAACTAACTATTTGGGGAATAAAGGATTGTTCAGATAAATGTCTAGGGGAACATCTCCCGTAGAACATAAAATTGCAGGCATGTTCTGTGTTGCATAATTTTCCATGATACCTGAATTATTCCTCTAGATTCACTTGCATTCAATACTCATTTTTATATCTTAAGTTGGGATTTTGCATACTGCACTTTGCAAATGAGAAGACTCTGCCAACTCAATGAAAGGGACAGTACAATACAGACTATTGATCAGTTCTAATTCTCAGCCTATCTGTATTTCCTATGTAATTTTTACATACACAGAGGACTGTTGCCAGAAGAAGGTAAGACTGAAATGAAACTACTTCAAAAGATGTTAGTCAGAACTAACTTAAAAATCAGATTTCAAAGCCCAGACAGATCTTTGATTTCTCAGTTCTCCACATGTAGCAGATGGTGTGGTACAAGTTGTTCTAGCAATATTTCACAAACTTGCTATTGCTTGCAAGTGCAATGTTTTGCAAAAAAAAATTTGTGGAATTTTTTTTTTTTTTGGAAATAGGGACATGGCCGAGTGAACAAATACGTGGAAAGTGAACACATAAACTATAGGGGACACAAGCAAATTGTCACAAGCAGCCTAAATAATCTTTTTCAATCTAGCAGGACTGACAGCTCACATAATTGGGAGTTTGAAGATAGTTGGACTATCTCCTAGAGAAGCCATAGGAGGGTTGGCTTCAGGAATACTTTATGGCTGGTACTAATTAGAGATTTGGGGATAGTAGGCTTGAAGTCATGTTTTCATTGGTGGTCAGAAGTGACCTGTTCTGTGACCCACTTATTTCAGCATATGTCATGTTTGATTGTTCTTAAAGCAGACCAGTCTTTGGTGAGCTAAAATCCTACTTTTTAGGTCTGTATTTTGTAGATAATACTAGATGATCGTTAGTGTGATTTATTCTAGCCCATTTCTCTTAGTTGTCACAACTTAATGTTTCCAGCACACTTATTATCCGTAAACTGTCTTCTAAATACTGCTGACAGCTGACTAGTTCACACTTGTAAGAAACTATGTTAAAATCCAACTAACATAAACCAAGAAACAACAGTTTATGCTTATTCCAGTAGGGATGTGTGTGAAAGATACTTGAAGTTAAGTTTTGGCTAGTGACTTGCAGTTAATTTTTACCTCTTTGCATTTCAAAAAGCCAAGAAATGAAAGACCAGGAACTAAAGCTTCATCTACATTATAACTGTTTGAGAATCTGATATCCTAAATCACTGCTTGCCAAAAGCTTAGTAGTTCTTTCAGCAGTATGTAATCATGAATGATGCAAAGCTTGGTAGCTGTAGTGCAAATGACCGATTGACAGGCTTTGCAGGTGAATCTGCAAAGTAGGCATACAGGTTCCTTCTTAACAGCCTTCAAAAGTGTGCTTACTGGTAAAGAAATACATTTCATAGTGTTTGGACCACCAGCAGTGTCTCTCTTCACACAGCAGGAAAGAAACAAAAACATGTGCTAAGTGGCATAACACAGTTGAATTGCTGGGTCTGAAGTAATGGCTTCTGGTAACTGCATCATCCCTCACATTTCACTGGTTTTGTGGTTGTGAAATACTTTATTTTAAGGACTGATCTTGGTATTATCAATAGAGGCTATTCTCTCTAGAATAAATGACTATTACAAAACCATTGAGGCTTCCTGTTGGTAACACTGTAAACCGCAACAAGCCTTAGTTATATTACCCATATCTGCTTAGGAAGTTTCATGTGCTTTGTGGGCTTTTTATAAAGACATGTGCATCTCCTAATACAACTGCTTATACTTCACTAAGAAGTGAATTGGTTTTATTTTAATCTTTTACTGCTCTTTAATGGCCATTTAAACATCTTTTAAGACTGAACTTTTTCAAGAAATTCCTTCTTTCCTGTGTTTTCCTATCAGATGTTGTTCTTAGGACCCTAGTTTTACATTAAAAATAATTGCATGTGTTAATAAACTTGGAGCTTCACTTACGTTGATTTGAAAGTATTCTATGACATAGTGATAGAATTGGGACTACAGTTATGTAAGAAAAGTAGCTCTTCAGTGAAGGAAAACTCATTTTCTATAGGACATCCTCACTTTCTGTAGGACCTGCATCCATTAATTTGATGTTACTGGTTTGGATTTTGGCTCTTTCTTGTTTGGTGGTTGTTTTTTTTTTTTTGTGTGTGTGGTTGGTTGGTTGGTTTTGTGTTTGTGTGTGTTAAAGTGAATTTAACTGAAGTGAAACTAAAGTGGCTGCTTCTTGTTACAAGCTATATAGGCAAAAGCATAGGAACCATCTCCTGCTGCTGTTGGGGTCCAATTAGGAATCAAATTAGAGGATAGGAGGATGAGATCATTATGGATTTGTGATCCTGTGCACCTCTATGTCTTATTTCTCCTTTTCACCTACGATAATCCCAACAGCAAAACATCAAGTGTGTGTCTGCTGTTCCTATTTATCATCATCTCAACTAGGAAACATACGATGAGCAACTATGGAAAAAAGTATCTCCAGAAAGACAAATCATGCTGGAGAGGAAAGAATGGGAATAAGGAAAGACTGGAAGAAGAGAAAAGGGTAAAAGATGATCTTGCAGCGTCTCCATAATAGTGCATTTAAGTACACTGGAGACTGTATTTCAACTGTTCAGCTTTGCAGATAATGTTTTAAAATACAATCTTGAGTGTATTTAATAATTGTTAAATGAAACAGGTGGGCTTTCTAAACCTGTCATAAGTTGAAACTGGGTTACTGACTGATGTCCCCGTAATGGGCAGCACACCTGTTGGGGAAAGTACCCCCATAGAGAATAGAATATTTCAATTGCAGAGGACCTACAGCGATCATCTTACTCAACTGTGTGACTGAATCAGGGCTAACGTAGCTGATGGCTGATACCAGGCACAAAAAGATGAGTTCCAGGCTCCTGGAGCATAACCAGATGCTAATTCACAGGACTGTTCATTTTGGGAAGGAAAAACTCACCAAGATCTCCTTCTCCTGTTTCCTTCTTACCAGAGGTAGAATTGGGTGCAATTGGAGAAAGAATACACATATACCCTCTTTAGAGTTCACACGTGGGATTTATAGTAGTTTGGCATGAGATTCCAGTAATTGCTTTTGTTGCAGGTTAAGTGTGCTCCACACCTTGGCTAATTTTGAAACAGGTTTCAGGCTTGCTTCTGGTTGAAATAAATGGTATTAATATTATCTATTATAGTGTCAGGATGTAGCATAGGTCATGAGGTGTTCGGTTTTTCAGATTCCTTGTTCAATTAGACCCATAATTTTTTGAAAAGTTGACTGTAGAGTAGCATTCCTGTACAGTAGACACCCCAAAACATATAGGAATTGCAGTGTGATGAACTGTCCTCACCACAAATCTGTGCATACTCCAACATGGCCTAGCTTAGAAGCTTGTTTAAATATTATCATATTCAAATAGATTAGTATTGCTTCCTACATTTACCCTAAACATTAGGGGTCTAAAGGTGTTTACAGAGCACAGATCTGTTTTCTAGGGAAAACCAAAAAATATTTGTACATTCATAGTTTGTAGTCCGATTGTGAAGATAACCCTTGAAATCCAAACTGCAGTGTAAATTAATATAATGAGGCCTTCCTTAGCTTACACGTTCAGCTCAGTTTCTCAACATTATTTCAAAGGCTTTGGTTCTGAGGGTTCATTTTGCTAACCAGCGGTGTCACAGAGTTAACAAGACTGTTCAGTTTTACTGCTGCTATTCAGAAACCTGTGGGAGGCTGTGCAACTGATGAGAATATCAATTCTGTGTTGCCACTTAGAAAAGCCAAGAGCAGAGGTAGAGACAAGATACAGCTATGCTGCTATCTCTGAAAATTACTTAATAGAAGAAAACTGGGAAAAAATATTTAGAGCTCACCTATTAATGAAACTACTGTGACTGCTTATTCAGACTTTTAAAAAATTGATATAAATGATGTTATCTAGGCAGGGTGAAATGGATTCTTCTTAAGACTGTGAATAACCTTGAAGATCTTTTGAAACAGTGACATAGCTCTTTCCTCCATTATGTCACTGAATGCAGCAGAGCTGGAGTTTATACTGGTCTGAGCTGTACTGCATAAACAGAGACTTATTGCTTGTATTTAACACAGTTTTTTTCTTAGAGCACAGGTTTGTAATTGTAAAGCTTTCTTCATGCTTACTATTCACTTCCCTACAAGTGAAAAAGAAACTCCCTTCAGAGCCGATCTGTGGTTCCTTTTCTCCTATGAAGTTTTTTCATCTGTAAACTACTCTTGTAATCAGCAGCTCTCTCACTCCGAATTAAGATACTGAAGTTAAAATAGCAGATTCTTAAAACTTGAACTTTAAACTGCTGAATGTCTTACATGTGCTTTTTAAAATATTGTTGATTATTAATAGGGTCAAGCCTTGGTAAGGTTACTCTTTGACACCCTTATCAAAACATAAATGCTGTGGTACAGGCATTAGAGATGCTCTGAAAGTTGTCTCTTTGATCACTTCATGGTGATATCAGGCAATTCGTGTTTGTCTGCAAACCTGCTTTTTTTACTGACTGGATTGGCATCAAGTAAGCCATGGTGAGATTTATCATTTGTGGTAGTAACATATTTAAACAGTAAATGCCAACTCTGTATAGGCCCCAGAGAATTCTTGTGCTTTCTCCTGACTAGGAAGATGACTGGGGCTTTGGTAGGTTTTGTCATCTTTTTTTGAGGCAGGGAGATGCATACATTTTACAGAGGAAGAAGGGATGAGCAGTGCTTTTGCAATTGGTATCACTGTAAAACCTGTGCTCTGGCCCAGTTACCCACGGGAGCACACCGAAATACCTTTTTCACTAATCATAAGTTGTGTGCTTGTTATTCAGGATAATCATTGGCCTTAATTTTGATTTATGGCTCTTTTTAAAAAAAATCCCAAGAGTAAACAGAGAAAGAAGAGCTGCTTTATCAGATTAAAAAGTCTTTGTCTAGAGAAGATCTTAGAAAATGGTATGTAGTGTCTTGCAGTGCTAGTATTTCAAGTTATATTTAGGTTTGTTTCTTCAGGATCTTAAAAAAGCCTGTGGATGTTAAGGTTTGCAACATAGCTGTGAGGGAGGAACTGATTGTTCATGTTATAAGAAACTGAGATCTTATTTTTGAGAAATAGAATACGTGAGTCTGATATAAACTACAGAAAAACCAACTAGCTCACTGTTTGTAATTGTTTTGTACCAGAGGTGCATTGATGGCTTAGGACTGATGTATAAAATGAGTAGACACTCAAATGATTTGAGTAGCCTGCCAGAGATATGCTGTGAAACAGCAGTCTGGCAGGTTTAATTCTTGCTTTTGTCATAACAGTACTAAATCTGTCTTTATGAGAAAACATTCATTTGCTGGTTTTAGATCATCATACTTATATATATTTAACTGCTTTAGGGGTAAAATATTTGAAAGAGGACACTACCCTCTAAATCAGGTCATTTAATTGTGTGGTAATTCCTGTACTTCGGCACTCGGTTGAGAGTACAGATATGCTTTGGGAAGTTGAAATAGGACACACCTTAACTCTGTCAAAGCTAAACTTGTGTGTGGTCTTGTATCATAACTCTTTCTTTTGTTGATATGAATAAGTCTTTATAGCTTCCACCTATTTCTTGTCAAATGCTGAATTTAAGACAGTTTGAGATGTGTCTCTTCATCAGCACACAAGTTTACACCATGAGGTGCAATGACTTCTTTTTGTGTGCCGTTTTGGAGTTTCTGCTATGTGATTTTCTCATTTTAGGAGTTGGTGGCAAACCGTGTAACTGCTCCTAGATGCAGCCTAGCTCTAGGATAGTGCTCAGCTGGCCTCTCAGTACCTGCTCAGCACAGGTGGATGGGTTAGCCCTAGTATTATGTTCGTTGGCTTGTGGGCTGTGGAAGTTGGCATGCCTTAAGGCAACATAGACTGTGTAGGCTCAGGTGAGCCAGTTATTAGCATGAATTCTGTTGTGCATCAGCTGTTACAGAACTACACTGCAGCTGCTATGCATGAGGTATTGCTAGTAAGTATTTTGTTCCTGAGCAAGACCAGCACTTTACTACAAAGAGCCTTTTAGACAGCCTTTCCACTTTCTCTAGCCTTCCTCTCTCCACACAAAGCTTACCACCTTCTTTTTGAGCCAGAAAGTACGCTTTGAAACACGCACTGCATTGACAGCAGGAAGCCTCACGCTGGGCAGAACTACCACGTTAGCTGAGGAGCCTGGGCAGCACGCAGGAGGCTCTGTCAATTTAAAGTAGAAGTAGAAAGATCGATCGCCGCTTCTTACGGAGAACACGATTTTCCAGCCTACCACGAGAGGGTGCTACAAACCTTTGACTTAATTTAACCACGGCTAAAGGGTTTTTCTGTTAGGAGAAGTGGAGTGTGTTTTTCAACATTACTGGGTTACAGCGCAGAGTGTTGAAGTAACTGTTGGTTTATGAAAACAGGCAAGATCCACATATCAAAAGGCAGATGTAACTGTCTTAAAATACATGTTTATTTTGCTTTTGACTTTTAAGAGCTGAACTGCTTCCTCTTTAGTTGTTTTGTGTTGGGCTTTGTCCTAACTTCATCTGCCAGCAAGAGAAATTTTCCAACTTGTTTATGTCCTAGTATGCAGGCAACCTTTCATGCATGAGGAGATATTAAATCTGATACTTCTGCTAGGTAATCCGAGCCCTCAAATTAAGAGTTTCATTGCTTCTGTGCATTTCTCATCTTTAAAATGGCAATAATGCTTACTTTGTTTATGGAGATGTTTAGACTTAACTTCTAAACAAACACAGAAAAGTTGTCTGCAGGCTAAATGTTCAGTCATGCACTCTTGTCTCACCCTTTAGGCTGTTAGGGAAATGTGTTTGTTGTGTTTCTAGCTTGTATTTCAAAACACTTGCTGCATGGTAATAGGTCTGAAAGAAGGTCAGTGTTTGTGTTAATTGTTTGCCTTGCCTTGAAATGGAAGCTGAAAACAGTGTGCTTAGCTGAATGTTATCTATCAAGCCTCTATAAAGAGGCTGAAGCTACAGAGAATTAGCAACACATAGCTTTAGTTTACTGTCTTTGGTTGTTTACCAGTGGAGCAATACAAACAGAGTGAATTGCAGTAAGCATTCATGCACTTAGGTTGTTGGCTAGGAGACAGGATCTCTGCAAAGAGATCGCAGACCTGGTGTACAGAGTTTAGACATGTAATTACAAAAAGAAATGAGATCACCTGACACTACCATGGTGTTCATCATTGACTGCTCAGCTGTGGGGTAGTTGTTAGACTAAATTGGGATGAGTTTATGTTTTTCTAGAAATCACTTATTTCTTTTAATACTAATCAGTGACAGGCCACATTGAAAGAAACAGGTTAACCAGTCCTAAAACACAGACTAATACAAAGGAGATAGGAATTTTTTTTTAAAGTACTACCAAGGTAGACTTTGTCTTGAATACTATCATGTAAAAACAAAAGCTGATACACTGTAGCTGTCCTTCTTCCCTCCTCCTTCCCCCCCCTCCCCAGTCTGTTATGAGATAGAGATCTTGCGTGCATTTCAGGCCTTGGCATCAGGCTTTGTTACATCCACCAGCCCATTATTTACTCTTACAGAAAGATCAAAACACTCTTCATCACAGTTATTCCCAATGCTCCACTCCTAAGCCTATTAGGGAGGGTAGAAACCATAAAAGCTGTTGTAGAAGCAGCATTTTGGTTTGTTAATAGAGAAGCAAGCTTTAGTATGTAGAATAAACTGCTCAGGCACAGTGGTGCTTCATATTACTAAACCGAAGGTTACCCTTCCAGGGATCACTCTTGTGCTTTGAGATAATGATCTTGTGTGTTGAGAGCAAGGGTCATTCCATGGCGAATACTGTATTGAAAAAGGTTGTCTGAGGCTTAAATCGAAACAGAAATAACTGTCCAAGAATTGGTGCTGGGTGACAAATTAGGAAAAACTATTTCCTTTCTTATGATCATTTAGGGTTCTTACTCAGCTGCCTTTATCTTGATTTGGAGCCATCTCTCTTATGAAAATGAAACAGGTGATGCACAGTATCTTTCTATCTGTCTCACTGCTCTTGGGGAAATATTTTGTTCCCAAATTCCTTGCCTTTGCTGACAGACAAAGGATGTCAGCTTTAAACCCAGGAATACAGACATGCAGGAATTGAAGAAGATGATTTCTCCTCATGAGGCTAGCATCTTTGTTTAAATATAAGAAAATGAGATACTGATGTGAAAAATCCGTGCAGTTAGAAAACTGTTTTCTGTAGTGGTTAGCTGTTTAATCTATTTTGGTCTAATTTCACACACACTTGTAAGTAGTAAGTTTATAAAAGGAAGACAGTGTTTTATCATACAGGTGAGAGGCATGAGTACTCAAGATGGTTTATGCAGCAGGTCTGGAACTGCTGATGCAGATCCCTGTCCACAGAACCATGCTTTCTTTTCCAAATTTGACTGCAGGGGCTTTCTTTTATGCTTGAATTTATAACAGACTTTCTTCCCATTTTTTATGCTTGAACTTAAAGCTGTTTGTTTTAATCCTACTTAATTAGTGTGAGGAAATGTAGGAGGTTTTGTTTAGAGAACATTGGTAGCTGAGACAGTAGCTGTTTTCAAAGTGTTTTGTGTCTTCATATTGGAAGTGTTATTCATTACTTGGAGAGGTCCTGTAAGGATTTTGTAAGGAAAGCCTTAAGTATTGAGTTTTAAGGAAGATGGCTGACCCAACACCAGTTTGAGTCGTTCTCTACCATAGCTTCTAGTCTGATACTTAGCAAATGACTTTGTTTCTTTGCCTTAGACCTTCTTCTGCACAGTACACATTTTACCCTGCTCTGTAGAACTGTGAAAAGAATAAAATACCAAAACTGCGAGGCACTTGTTACATCAAGTGCTACAAAAATATCCCATGTAGTATCAAGTCATAATATTAGCATGCCCTGACTGAGAATGTTCTTTAGGCTGTGAATTTAATGCATGTGAGAATAAGCATTTACTGCTGGTGAAAAGTACAGCATGGTTAGTACTAGTGAGGGTAGTCATCCACAAAACAGGTGGCAGAAGCCTAGGATCCGATACATCATTTTTCTCTTTTGCCCTTAAATTACTAACAAAATGTTTCAGCAAAAATTGTGGATCTTACTGTTTAGTTGTAGACATCTGAGAAGGCTACATGGTTACCTACTAGAGGATTTGAAAATAAATTTTCTTAGAACTCATGTCCGCATTGGAAAAAAACGTCATTGCATCTCGTCACAAATCTGGAGAACAATTATCTAGTTAGAAAAGCTTCATTGTTGGGGTGAGATACTCATGCTGCTGAACAGGCACATAACTGCGTGACGCATGTGTTCACTCAACTTTGTTTGTTAGCACTCCTGTAATTTTAAATCTGAAAAAAAAACATGACAGCACATCTCAGGTCTGGTCTCTGAGGAGGAATGCGTACTCCTTTCAGCAGCGTGCTTCCAAGGACAGCTGCACAGTTAGCACTCATGCCTGCCAGGGTCTGTGCTCTCCACAGTGATCCCCACCCCAAATCTCCAGACAAAACCAGGAGATGAATCTCAACAGCTGCAGAAGGCTTGGTTTATGAATCTTAATTAGAGTAAGGAGCTATTTGAAGTGTTTCTTTTCATATGTCTCTAATGATGGTCATAAGGGCTACACATTCCCATTCAAGTTGTCAAGATAATGCTAACCTCTTTACAGAAGTGGACATCCAGTGGTCTGAGCCTGTGTGAATGCTGTGTCCCTCTAAACATAAATGATGCTCATATAGACCATAGAGTTTTTTCCTTTGCTCTACCATGTGCTACCAGTTCTCCTTCCTCTTTTCCCCTGCCCAGGTTGCACCTTTTTTTTTGCACATGCTGATTTTTCCAGTTGTGTTTTTCTCCGTGAGAGTAGCTACCGCCCTTATGTGATGTACTGCTTTCATAACATTAGCGAAGCACCCAAAAGAACTGGTTTGAGACCTCCACACCCAGACCTGAATATTTTTCCTCCTCAGTTTAAAGCTGAACTAGGTGTGAACTTAAAGTTGGATAACCAATGACCTGCATTTTATGTATTTGTTTTAGATTACAGCAGCCACCTTCGTATATTAAGAACAAAGCCAAGGATATTGGTTTCCCCATAATTATATTGTACCTGTCATTATGTAGGAAGCCCTGCCCTTTCTTTAGAAGTGGAATCATTAGATTCCACGTATTTTAATTGGGTGAGTCATTTCATTTCAATCCTGCTGCTAGCGCACGTGCCTGTTGTGTCTAATATCATTTCCCCTTAATGGGGCCAACAGTAGCAGTAGCATGAAGTCTATTATAAATAATATGTCTACAGTATTTACAATACATTATTTCTGAAGCTTTACCATGAGTTTTCAAAGCCAGAATGCTTGCATTATTTATTTTCCTATGGCGGAGAGGGTTATATGTTGAACTAAACTTTTACAAGAGACAGCCTGTTTGTATCCTGGTGATCTGAATTACAATGAGTTGATAAAAACTTGTCAAAAGAGAAGCTTGTCACCATCACCACTGTGCTCCTTTTTTACCGGTATTTGTTGTCATCTAGCTCTGTGGTGAGGCAATCCAGGGAGCTAAACTGACAGAAAGCTCTGAAATGTTCATTTGATTTCCTGACCCAGAGTACTGCACACCAGATGAACATGGGTGTGAGCACTGAGCATGTGGGAAGCAGCAAAGGAGGCAGCTGCGAGAAGGGGAAACAACCTGGCAGCAGCTGCCTGCTGGGTTCACTCAGCCACATGCTTAGTTTGCACCCTCTAAACCTCAAAGTAGTTCAGCAGTTTTGTCTCTTGTGCCTGGGGAGGGCTTTGGTGAAGCCAGTTTAGGATTACTTAAAAAAAAAAGAAGTACACAAACCACCAAGCATTTAATAGGCTATACAGATAGACTTAGCACTGGATCTCTTTAGCTAGGCTGCTCTCAGAAATGGGCCTCTGAAATTTGTCCTTTAGAATCTTTGAAATTCAGAAAAGAGTTGGCTGAGATGCTTAAAGAATTAAAGGCAGTATCTCTTCATAACAGGTTACTTCTACAAACTTCTAAAAATAGGATCACCTCTTACCTGTTTTAAGGGTTGGCTTTTTTAACATATATTTTATTTCTGTGCTTATTGACTTCTTGGCCTTCCTGGCTTTCTACAGTGCTACACACTTGTATGCCTTGAATGAAACGCTGATTATAACCCAGTGCTTGTGAACAGCAGCTCTTCACTGCTGTTGCTGAGTTGGTGAGACTGGCAGCTAAAGGAAGAAGCTGTCTGTCCTTCAAGCTGAACTAGGTGTGAACTTAAAGTTGGATAATGTCGTGGTTTAAACCCACGCAGCTCGTTCACTCACTCAACCCCCCTGGCTTGCCCTCCCC
>NDXB01012010.1:0-27588 GCA_002631895.1 Agapornis roseicollis
CTGCAAGCGCACACTGCAGCTGGCTCATGTTCATTTTCTCATTGATCACCACCCCCAAGTCCTTCTCCGCAGGGCTGCTCTGAACCTCCTCTTACTGTTGGTTGACTAGAAGCTCAATGTGACCTGGCAATCTACTCTTGCAGCCCAGAAAGTCAACCATGTCCTGGGCTGCATAAAAAGGAGCATGATCAGCAAGTCAAGTGAGGTGATTCTCCTCCTTTACTCCACTATGAAGATGGTGAGATACTGGAACAGGTTGCCTGAAAAGTTGTAGATGCCCTATCCCTGGCAGTGTTCAAGGCCAGGTTGGATGAGGTTTGAAACAAACCTCTTCCAGGTCTAGTGGAAGGCCTGTAGCAGAGGGGGTTGGAACAAAATGGTCTTTAAGGTCTCTTCTAACCCAAACCATTCTGTGATCCTCAGTGCCAACTCTGTTAGTAGAGCAGATGTGTTAGTGACTGGTATATCAGGTGCTGAAGGATTTTCAGTCATCCCCAGCATGCTCTGCTAGTCACACTGCTGTATCTTTTACATCCAGTGCCTCCAAAGCTGATGGCTTACTGAAAAAATTGCTAAGGTAATCTGGTCAGTCTTTGGCTTAAAGTGATTTGGGGTCAGCCCATTTTTAAGGAATTCCTTTCAGAATTTTCTCCCAGCAACTGTAATCTGACAGTAGGTAAGCTTGCCCCTCTTAAGAGCCTGGCACTCACGAGGGGCAGTTTGCTGGTATATATGGGTTGAGGCTTAGGATTTTAGTGAGGAGCAGCCTGACAGGGACTCTCAGATATCCTCTTCCATTACAAGCTGTTTTCTCAAACACATGCTTGTTCTCTGCTGCTGTACTAATGTTCTTTCCTAGCCATGCTTTGTGGTTAAGCATCCTCACTTGCCACTGCTCAGTTCTGTCCTAGCAGCCCTCATTTTGTATTCTTTAAGGATGCTCTCCCTGTGTTTGGTTCCTGCTTACTGAACCTCAGTGTGCACTTTGCCCTAGAGATGAGGTTTGACTAAGAGTGTACCACCATCATCACTTCAATGGGTCTTACTTCCAGTATCTGTCTCCAGCAAAAATGTATGTCCTTTTGTTTCTTCCCCAGTTGAAAGCTGCATCAACACGTTGCACATCTGGGGGTAGTCCCAGGTTGGTGAGTTTCTTTGGATAGCCCCTATCCAAGTTACTGGCTGAATATACCCAGTACTCATTTCCTAAGTAGGAGAGAAAACAAACCAAACACTGTTAAGTAGTTGGATACAGAGGAGTATTTCTTCTCTTATGCTTTGCTATGAAACTTTTCATTGCATTAACTGCTGTCCTGGGTTCAGCAGTTGCAGTCAGTTTTTCTTCTCTTTAGTAGCTGGTGTTTTGACTTAACCCAGGAACAAGGCTGATAAGGCCAATGTTTTTGGTTGTTGCTGAGCGATGTTTGCCCTGACCAAGGACTTTGTGAGCCTCATGCTCTGCCGGGGAGGAGGGGACGCCGGGAGGAAGGAGGGACAGAACCCAAACTGACAGGACCAAACTGACCAAAGAGGTATTCCATACCATAGCACGTCATGCCCAGGATGTAACTGGGGGTGATGCGGAAGGCCTAGTTCTCTCGGGGTGGTTGGAAGAGGTGGTCGGTCAGCACTCGGTTGGTGGGGTGTCGTGACTTATCTGTCGGTGGTTAATGGGATGCTGTATTCTTTTCCTTTATCATTATTATTATTGNATGTAACTGGATGCGGAAGGCCTAGTTCTCTCGGGGTGGTTGGAAGAGGTGGTCGGTCAGCACTCGGTTGGTGGGGTGTCGTGACTTATCTGTCGGTGGTTAATGGGATGCTGTATTCTTTTCCTTTATCATTATTATTATTGGTGGTAGCAGCAGTGATTTGTGTTATACCTTAGTTACTAAACTGTTCTTATCTCAACTTGTGGGAGTTGCATTCTTTTGATTCTCCCCCCATCTCTCTGGAAGCAGGGGAGGGCAAGAAGGGGGCTTGAGTGAGTGAACAAGCTGCGTGGTTGGTTGGGTTTAAACCACGACAACTGTTACCAGCCTTTCTAGTATTTTACCACCTTTGAAGCACTAGATTAGAGTACAGGTATACTGTGACTACAGTTTCTGCTTTTTCCTCTAAAGTGTTGCTTGCATCTCAGAAAAAGCCATCACCTCAGTGTGCTCTTGCTTTCTCCCTTCTAAGCTGCTGTATCTTTGAGGCAGACACTGTCTTAATACGGCTGGGATTATGTTAAAACAGATGGTTAGTAGTAGTATTTTTTGTATCATGAAGATGGTCTTAAATGAGGCATGAGCACCTGAAGGTCAAACGCAGATGTTCATGTTCACCGTCCATTTGTTTGGTTGAGTGTTTTTATTGAGCAATTAACAGGTAGTTTTTGCCCAGAATTCCTATTTCCATTGTCTTTTGTCATAAAACATTTTCTCATGTCTGCCCAAATATGTATTAATGAAAGAGGTACTAGTATTCTGTTCTTTACATGGAATTAAATTTACTTAGTAAATTTCCTTACTAGATTCATTAATGAAACCAATCTTTGATAGTTCTTATTTTTTAAAAGCAGGTTAGTTACATTTTCCTGGAAATTATAAAGAGAGGGAGAGAGATTTAGATGAAGCAGGATTATATATAGTACATGCAATATTTCAAGTGTTATGGCTTGCCTGAAATAAAACTTTAAGCTTTCTCTCCCCCATGTAACCAAAGTAAATGGCCTTTGAGACATGTGGAATAGATTATCATTACTTTTTTCCATCCTGTGCAGAAAATGTACAGCAGCATCAGCCAGATGTTTTTTACACGATTGGAGGTGTTTAGTCATGTTTTTAGTAGATACTGGAGTCCAGTTTTTGCTGGCTCAGTTCTTCATGTTGAAAGCAATTTCCTAGCTCTGCTAATTTGGCCAGTACAGGAGAACCATGTGTGGCTTAGGATAGACAGAGCAATGCTTCCTGTTATCCTCCTCTCCTATGGAGGCAGCTAGCATGACTGCCTGTAGCCTTTGCATGATGAGCCACCAAGGAAGACACTTGGAAGCCAGAGTGAAGTTAGTCTTTGGCAAAAGAGGAGGATAGAAGGAAAGGCATGGGAAGAAGAGGGAGATCTAATCTTCTCAAGCAAACTGTACAGAGACAATAGCTTGAAATTAGAGGAAACAGAAGGAAAACAGAACAGTGACTAATGGAACAGAACTCCTGCTGTGGTTGCTTTTTAGTTTAAATAATTACTCTTGTTTAGTCTTGCTTGTTTTTGAATGTATCTTTTTTGAATGCTTGAAGGCCCCCTTTGTTGTAAGGGAGCTGAATGCTCTTTAGTCTTTCAGATGCAGCCCTTGTCCTAATATCCTCTGCATGGGATGTTTGACATCTGTCACCCATACCTGCTGGCTATACTTGCTCTTAGGCAGGCCATTTCCTGGCCGAGTTACAGCTGGAGGAAACTGATCTTGAATGCAACATTTATGCAAAAGAGTGCTTACATTTTAAAGCTTAAAACCAGTACCTGAAAAAAATACAGCCTTCTCATCCTGGGGGGCCTCGTAGACAGCATCGATTTTCTCTGGCAGATCAGGCCAGAATGTAGCAACAAGAAGAGGACCTGTGGGTTTTCCTCGGGGGTTTACAGTCCTCCACATGAATCTGAGCAGAACAGAACATTGTATGAGATTTACAATGAACTAATTCACCAGCACATCTGGTTTTCATCATTTCTGGCAAAGGCTACATAAGCGTGCATATACACACACATATGTGCACACACACGTTAGCAGCAACACACATTTCTGTTTTCCTACAGTGACTGAAAACCAAATCCTTCATTTTGAAGCCTGTTGCTAAAACAGCTGCACAATAAGCTGCATGCTGGACTGCAGGTGATATTGCTTGCACTGATTGCACTGGTTGCTTTGGAGTTTCTGTCGCTTTTTGCAACAGGGCAGAATTTATTCTGTGCTTTGAGTATAAAACTAAACTCCTTTACAAGGCATTTAAACTGCTAGAGCTCTCATGCTGTTGTGTATGGAGCAGATGGATGAGTGAGAAAAGCAGAGATTTCTATTCCATGAATTGCTCTTGCAATTACTATTGCAGTGACTAAAAGTTCAAATTTAATGACAGTATATCAAACTGCTTGGAAGTGAGTTTGGCTGTAAAGGAAACTGCTAGCACTAAAAATGTTCATTAGACAAATGCATAGGGTAATTTATTAGCTATTTTATGTGTAAGTAGAATCATCATTTGATTTAAGCTTTAAAAAGCTGTAATTATCTTTAAATGGCAGAGCTTTGTGCTGAGGGCTTTTGGTTAAAAACGGTTCTGCTATTTCCTCCTCTGCAGAAGGAACAACTTTTTTCCTCAACAGAATGAAATTTTTGCCATGGTGATAAAATGAAAAATCAGCAGCTCTTGCACTAAGCTATAGCTATTACATTCTCAGGTCAAACTGCTTTTACCATTACTGTGTTTCAGAAGCTCAAGGTGCTACTGGCATCTTACTTTTTTTTTGCAAAATATAAATACCCATTCCCACCTAGAATAATTATACCTTGAGAAACACAGCATCAGAAACCAAATCCTGGTTTTGCCTAAAACTTGAAGGAGAGATTCTAAATTCATTTATTAAATTATTTTTATCAGCGAAGTTTGATTGCAAACAGAGCTAGATAGGACAAATAAAACATCTTGAAACACATTTTTTTTTTTGTCTCTTCATTAAAAACGTGTATTTATTTAATATGACATATGATGCTAATGATTAAGATAGTAATATGTTAACTTACTCTCATTTTGCATACATGTGTTATGTATTTTTAGCATATACAAAAATATCTAAGCATAACTCATTGTAATTTTAATTTTAAAAAAGAGGCAAGGAATGAGACATTTAATTACTCTTGCTCTTGACAGTATTTAGACACTGTAAAAGGTAATAACATTTTTTTTCATGCATCTCTCATTTAGACAGAAAAGCAGATCCTGTATGGTATGAAATTAAAACCCCTATAACAAATATTTCTAACACTGCATTTCTGAAAGTATCTCCTTTGAAAATCCAAGTTACAGAAGTTCAATCAGATTTGAACTTGATTTATGGCTTAGTCAGCACTAATAGTTACTATCCACATGAACTCCAAACTCTCCAGAGCCAATGGATACTTGAACATCAGGCTTTTGTTAAAACACACATTTCAAGGGACTTATTTAAACAGTAAGGTTTTCTTGTGGAAAAGGAAGCTTGGTCAAAGCTGAATTTGCTTTTGAATCGGGCAGGAGGTATTTTTATTGCTATTCATCTTATTGAGGAATAGTGAAATAAATTATTTGGCTTTCTCATTTCACTTTGAGCTTCTTGAAATGTTTTAAGTCATTCAGGTTAAATTTTAATATTATCTTTATAGACAGATTTAATACCTTTTTATAGTAAGTATTTTATATTTTAACATAATCAAGCTTTGCCATTATTAGTATAATTATTATTAGCAGGTATCTAAAGGGACTGAGTCAGTGGGTCTTTTTTTAAGCTTGGTAAGCTTCAGAAGTTTGAATTTTGTTCACTTTCAGAACAAAGTCATCTGTGTAAATACTACAGTTGGGCACTCTGGTTGCTTGGAGAATTCTGTGCCCTCTGGAAAAGCTCTGCAAATGGCCCACAGCAGCTCCAGTAATTCCCATTTATTTCCTTGCATTATCTGACTTCCTTTTTGCTAATTGTTCCTTTTGCATGTGTAATATGACAGATGCTGAAGTCATTTGCATGAATCACAAAAGTCACACAACACATGATAGACATTTGTTTTTAGAATTCCAAAAGTGAGTCACAAGGCTGCGTGCCTGACTGCAAGACTGACAAGCAAAGCCATTCCAGAGCAAAACAATTCAACAATTGTCTGCTTTTGCTGCATGTTAGATAAAGCATGAGTTGGTTGGAACAGACTGTTTTGGTGTATGCATATTTTTTTGACCAGCTGTATCTGAATGTGAAATACTTCTCTTGGAATTATATGGGATTTCCATTGCTGAATTACAATCCTTGTAGGTTTTGCTACAAAAAGCATCTGGAAATACTTTATAGGGAATTAATCTTTATTTAGCAGGCAGTAGACTGGCTAATGCATCTCTTCCATTGCTGATTTTGTTATTAACATTACAGATGTGTAAATCTGTAAGGATCTGGGGGGTCATATCTGGTTTGCATAAACATTTAGAGGTTTGGATGCCTCTCCCAGCTACTTCACCCCTTTAAGGCAACCCTTGTGTGACTCCACAGAAGCCAGCAGGAGCAGCATCAGGGTTAATTTCTGCTCTCCAAGATGTGAAGCTGGGTAGAAAATATCATGAGAACAGGCTTTTATGTGAGGTTTGTGTCATTTCCTTGTCCTGATTTTAGCTAGAACTACCACCAGCCTGGTTGTTGTCATAACATCTTGGCATGTGTAATCCCAGTGTAGTGCAGAAACTAGTAATCACAAAATACCACAATACTGCCTAAATTATCACTGAAGTTGAAAATTCCACGTTCTCAAAGAAGTTTGCGGGTAGGTCTAAGAAAAGGTGAATTTAGACATAATCATCTCACATACATCTGATTGCAGACAATCTTTTGGACATAAATGTGGTTGGGAGTAGTCAGTGTAATTCTCAAATGGGAAGTCATACTTGATCAACCTGATAACGTTCTATGGTGAAATGGCTGGCTTGGTAGATAAGTAGAGAGCAGCTCAGAAAGGTTTTTCATCTCCTTTCCAATGAGATTCACTTAGAGATGCTATTGAAGTATGGGTGAGGTAAGAAAACAGTGAAGTGCACTGAAAACTGGCTGACTGTCTAGGTTTAGAGAGCTCAGTCAGAGGTATGAAGTCTAGCTGGAGGCCAGTAAGCAGCTGTGTAACTATCTCAGGCATCAGTACTGGATAGAAGACTGTTTAATGTCTTCAGTAATAATCTATCTGTATGATGGGGCAGAGTGCACCTTCAGCAAGTTTGCTGATGACCCAGTAGTAGGAGTGGCTGATACACCAAGGGTTTGTGCTGCCATCCAGACAGACCTTGATCCCTGGAGAAATGGGATGTCAGGAACCTTACACAGTCCAAGAAGTGGCAATGCAAAGACCTGCACCTAGGGAAGAACAGTTCCAAACACCAGTACAGGCTGAGGGCCAACAGGCTGGAAAGCAGCTTTGTGGAAAAGAAGCTAGGGGAACTGGTGGAAACCAAGTTGACCATGAACCAGCAGTGTACCCTTTTGGCATAGAAGGCCATATTATTTAACCATGAAATCAGACTTCACCATCTCTTTCCCTTAGGAGTTGATAGGACACTTTGCTGTCTCTGAACACACAAAAGAATGGGCAGAGATTGTGCCTGGTCATAAATGTCTAGGTTTTGATGAATAAGTCTGACAGGTTCCTCCACATTTGAAGCCCCATTGATAAGCAATTTATCTCACTTACCTATCTTTGAAGAAAAATGTTTCTCCTCTAATTTGTGCGACTCCATCAAATACAATGTCATGTTTGCAGAGCTCTGGAGTCACAGGTCCAAGGGTTGGACGTGGGCCAGGGCCAGGGCCTGGCCCAGGTTCTACATCAGTTGACACTTCTGTAATGATGAACAGAGAAGTTCTGTTACACTGAAATACAGTGTGCCATAGGTTCCACTTAGCACATGAACTACTATCATTCCTAGAAGGGTAATAATTTGGAGGCAGTGCTTGAAGGAGCAATAACCTTTTCAGAGGAAGGGTGATGAAGTATAGCTGAGAAGACCATAGCTTTCTGTCCTGCATTAATCTGCTCTGTGGCCTTATTCACATTGTCTGTGAATGTCTATCCATGCTGAGCTGTCTTTTTAACTTGAAAGATACTCAGAGGTGACTATACTGGATATAAATGTTAATATTACAGTTTTTATTTCACTGGCTTCTGAAAAGATGAAAAATGCATCTCAAAGTCCTTTTATTCAGAATTATCCACAACTCCACTGAGAGACATCAAAGCGAATTTCTGTTCTACAAGGAAGTACCAATATTTTGCAAGTTGCAAAGATGCATTTTGAGCCATTTGTATGAACATTTTGCCCTCATCAGCAATCAAAATGTGCTCTTAAGAATATGCACTTTGCCATTTGATTTATTTTGGTTTATTATTTGGCTGTGGCTGTATTGCCTTATGAAGCATTAGACTTTTTTCTTAAATATTAGGTTGATTTACTGTATGAAACAAAGTGGAGTGTAGCTGATGGAGATACTAATGGAAGAAAACAAAGGGTTTTTTTAATACTTGTTTTATATAGGAAGCAGTTTGTAAAGGGTTCTATCAGTATAAAGAGGCAAGAAAAATAGTTTTGTCTCAAGTTTTGAAGTGTGCCTTGAGACAACCCAGTTAAATTCTGAACTCTATCAAAGATATGTTGTGTAAGCTTAGAAAATTCATGGAGCCTTGCCCATGTCTCAATTCCCAGTCTTAATTAAAGCAGCTAAGAACAAGGGGAAAATTGAAGATTCAAATCAGCTTTTTGATAAAAAGTTGTCTCATGTGGTAATCATTTTGGTATATTCCTATTATAATTTCTAAGGTGTTGAATACTGTAGAATGTAGTGACTTACAATTAGGAGATATCTCAGCGGAAAAGTGAAAAGCACAGAAAAATAAATGGCATATATTTTCTCTGCTTAATTGACTGTAGCAGGTTTGTGTCTCTACAAGGTAGAAAACATATACGTGGAAGGAATTTTAATCATAATAATACCTGTGAATTTTACTAAGTATATCTATGGAGAAAATAATAAATTTTAAAGGTGTACCAGCACAAGAATGCTTAAATCCACTTTTTCTCCAGGAGCTTGCCAAATACATTTATGTCAACACATCATCTCTTGTACACTCTGCAAATGTTATTGTGATGGTACAGTTTGGATTGTGAGCAGGCAATGTGAACTGTGTCCAAGCTGGGACAGGAGATAAGGTCCTTCCCCTCCCTTTACAGGGGGTTGCAGTCTGGGAAGCTGAGTGTTGTAGACACTAACATCCAAACCCACCCACATGAGGTATTCCAAGCTAGAGAAAAGCATGGGATTTCATTGTCCCAGTAAAGGCATTAGAAATTTTCATCTAAAGGTTAGGCCAGGGGGAGTTTTGGGACTTCTGTTAGTTTAGTAAATTTAGTGACCCCTAATCCTTAAAATGTGATTTATTTATTTTTTTTTTTTTTATTTAAGTAGGAGCCTCTTAATAACATAAAGGCAGGAGAAAGGCACAGAGGGTGTTTCTGGCATTGCTGATATTGTGAAGTATGTCATTTACTGCAACTTCTGAATCCCATATTTCAACCTGTGGTGCATGCTTTTCTACTGGCAGGGGTGGACCTTACCATATAGCTCCTGTATCCCTTTAATGTCATCCTGAGAAAGTCGAAAATTCTTGGTGTAGGTGTAGATAGGGGCCATTAGAGCTCCTGGATCTTCAGAGTGCTCTAATCCCATGGCATGGCCAAATTCATGGGCAGCAACCAAGAAGAGACTGTATCCTAAATAACACAGCAAGATAGTATTAGCTGCTTGCATCTAAATAGAAGTGTACCACACAGGTTATTCGTAGTCTTACAATTTTGTTTTCCTTGCTACCCATAAAAAAGTCTCCCAACAGTAATTATCATCATTATTTACAGATGCCAGTGGTGAATATTGCATCTATATTGTCAGAAATGACATTTCAATAGAGAGATTCTGAGGTTTAAGAGGCTGACATTTTGTCAATTATGCCCAAACAGTCTTTGAAATTTGGCAGTTATTTCCCTCTTAAAGGAAAACCTCAAACCTTGCATTTGTTTGTACATGTGTAAAAAGCCTTTTGCTACATTTAATTTTATCTGTGTTAAAAATGACAAATATTGACCAAAATAATTTTAAATATTTACCATATAAAAATCATGCTGTCTCTCTCACTTTTAAACATGTTTTTCATCTTCAGCAATATAAGTCACAAATGGTTTTACATTTAGCATTTGTTTCTAATTTGGAAGGAAAAGCTGGTGATGAGAAAACCATTTATTTATTTATTTTTTAATATTTATTTTTTTTTTTTTACTTCAGAAGACACTTTATGGTTATAAATTACAGAAAAATGTGAATGTTTCAGGCAGATGAGCTCCGGGATTGATTCTTGAAAGAGTCTCCAATTCAGATACAGAGATTTTGCTCAGATTTCAGGCTGGGGAAATTGTAAATTATAACTATACACAAGTGCTAAGTATGAGGATGAAATCATCCTGAATGTGATGCCATCAGTGAGGTCAATATGCTGGTGTATTGCTGTGACAATCTATTACCTTGATCGGGACAAAAGCCCCACTTGCGGTCATCATCATAGCTACTGGTAGAAGCGCACCACAGCTTGCCATCATTGCGACCTGCACTTGTACAGGATTCGTATTTGTTCCCAAGGAAGATGAAGGGGAATACACAAGGGGCTCCCTCTGAATTTCCACCAACTGTTGACATGGCTGTGGAAAATGACAGGAAAATGCAGCAAGAATGGAGTCCCTTTTGTGAGATTAAGCTGATGCACCTTCTCCTAAAACACATGCTAAAATCAGAAAGCAAGCAAAAAAATTTGTAATCCTTTCAAGGACATGAGGAGTCAGATTGAATCTTCTGGGAAGATACAGGAGGTAAAACTGTGTCCCTTATCATTTATTTATTTCTCATTGATTATTATTAATTAATAAAGCAGATTTGAAGAAAAGAAATCACAGCTTCCTCAAGCAATAACTTATTATGCTGAAAAAAGCATAAAGTAAGTGTATTTCTTGGTTCCAATAATAGAGACTGTGTTACCTAGCACTTTGGATATCTTGACTCTAGATATATTGGTTCTTATGTTGGTTGAACTATCCTTTATATGTTTCCCTTCCTATATAATAAAACTCAAGTTAAAAAGTATAAAAAATTGTGAAGAAAGCAGTAATCTATTTTTCCTGGCTAAATTGTTTCCCTTAGTTCTTCTGAATTGCTGAAAATATCTGATGATGTGAGCTTAACATACTAAACAGGATTTTTTTTTAAGTATAAATGGTAAGTATTAAGCTAAAATATTGTTCATGCTTTCTTCTGCCACATGAGACTTCTCTTTCAGGGCCATTAGCAAATTGTAATCTACATGTAATTATCCTGCAGTGGTAGATATTTAGTCATGTGGTTCAATCACATATGTGTGTCTTTCATAAACTTGGTGTGCTATGGCATAGCATATCCTTCACATAGACCTGTTCTTGTTACTTCCTTGGCCACCTATGCTGAAATGGTGCCTGCTTCTTCAACTTCTGTGTGCTCTGATGGCGATGTAAAAAAGGAGACTTTTGTTAGTTATAACAATGACAAACTAGATTGTTATGCAAGTAGTGTTCCTCATACCAGTCTCTGGACAGAATCCGTATTTCTTATCTCTGTCATAGTCTTCAGTGGTTCCACACCATCGGTATCCATCTGTCCTACCTTCGGTTGTGCACTGGTCATATGACTGTCCTTGAAATTTAAAAGGGAATTTGCATGGCTGCCCCTCACCATTGCCACCCATTGTGAAAAGTGCTGTTAGGGAGAATGAGAGAAAGAAATGTCACAGGCAATGCTCAATAAAAACAAGGAGTCACTATGTGACAATAGTTTTGACAGAGATTAGACAGCTATTGTATATGGAACAGTTGACATTTAGAACCTCTATTTTACACCAATAGTGAAATGCTTTGGAAAGATAGACAAGGGATGTTACAGTCTCACAATTGTATAGAACAGAATGAGTGGTTGATCTTTATAAATGAATTAGGAGTGAAGACAAGTCTACCAAGCTGTTTGAATGTGGTTTGAATCCTTTATAGCCTGCTCATAAAGGAAATTAATATCCCTTCTTGAAACAACATTTAGAGGATTCTGAGAAAGTCACTCATATTCGTTCATGCTCTGCTGATTTACCATGCATCAAAAGTGTTAGGTAAAATGGCAAACTGCACAAAGCCATGGACAGGCCAGACTGATTTTTCCTGACAGCCATCTGTGTATGTTTTCAGTTTCTTCAAGGTGCTGACATACAGTAGAGTTAGAGTCAGATAATAACCTGTGGGCTTTTCCTCTAGGTGTTGCTTCTCATTTCTGAGAATCTTCACAGCTGGACCCAGGCACTCAACAGATAAGCAAGAGATAACAAATATGATTCCTCCGGCAAAGCTAGGCACTGGAGGCCTCTTATGTCTTTTGCTTCATTAATGTTTCTGGAAGCAGTGTATCTTCCAGGGGTTGTTTATTGTCCAGCATACACAAACAAGGCCCCATGGCGCAACCCTGAGAACCAGAAATCTTTCTTGTGAATGAAAAAGTACAGATTGAACTGAGTTAAGAGTTCTGGGTCCTGTTTTACGATTTTAGTAGTATCTATTCTGGAGTATCTAGAGGAAGACAGAAAAAATATCTCATGCTGATAGTTAAAAAAATATACATCCAAATTGGATTATATGAAAATGCAGATGATTTGGACCATCTGACATCTTGTTAATCTGCATGTGTCTTCTCTGCTGCTGTGGGAATCCTCCATGGTAGAACAGTGTCTGAGAGTGCCATGTGCTGGTGTGAGGACACCATGAGGGCAACAAACTGATCCAGGCCGTGCACTGAAGCAGAGACAAATCTTTTATGCAGCCATACACTAATTCTCCTTGTATTTAAGAACAGCACCTTAGAAGGAAATGTGTCTGCTTGAATTCCCAGTGCAAAGTACACGTGATTTGGCCTTTTTTTATGTGACATAGGAGACACCTTTCTCTCTCTTCTTCCTCAGTTTAAATCAAAAACCCAAATGTGTATGTGGGAAGGCTTGGCAGGTTATTTTGAACTTTGCTATAGCAATTTTTGATGACCAAAAGGCCATGATAGCCTCATAGGACTTGAAGGGTTTTGTTTTCTCTTGGTCTGACATATCCATGGGAAGAGATATTGTGAGTGTGCTTGGCTTTTGGAGTAGTAATAAATAAAAAGCTAAGGCGTTTTCTGGCTGAGCGGTGACTGGGAAGGGTTCTAATGATGGAGTATTGTGACACAGATGATTCATTTTGCCTTTTCCACTTAAATCAGTAATTGTCCACAGTATCAGGGTCATGAACCATTAAATTACTGGACTAAGTTCCAGTCCACCAAGGAGAGTACTTAAAACTTTGCAGTCTGGCTCACACACACAAGTTCACTGAACTTCTGATCTAGCCAAAGCCTCATTTGTATCCTTCTGCATCCTGGCCATGGAAGCAGTCACACAGAGGTCCTGCCTCTAGGCAAAAGTAACTTAGCACACACTGTGCCTCTGCAGAAGAGCAAGTTTCAACTGCTTGGTTTTGTCTCAGATCCTGTCATAAGTTAGGAAACATGCATTAACTGGGGCTGGAGCTATCGTGACTGGAGAGAGACTTTATTTTTTATAAAGAAATGATAGATTTGGAAGGCAGAATTAAACTGAGTTGTTTAGATGACTCATTTACCACATGAGCAGCTTCCAGTTCTAGATCTGGCAAACTCTCTATTAGTCTTTTTTTTTTTTTTAAATTGTTTTAAATGTGGCTAAATTGCAAAAAACCTTATGGAAAGTCAATCTCTTACTGCTTTGCATGAAGTCTTTCTGAGTCATTGTCAAAATGCAGTTTTTCATTTTGACTGAGGTAAGTAACATCATGTGATGGTGACAACAACAGTTTATTAACTTTTCAAATCCTCCCCTCTGCCTTAACTAGAAAGTTCTTTGCTTTAATGTAAATGAAAGTTAAAGACAGACTAGTTCAGTTGCCCAAAAACAACCCAAAAGCTTTATTTGCTTGCAAGGGATCTTAAAGGGCCTGCATCATGGTAAGCTCAGCAATTTAAAAATATGATCATCAGATATCCTGATGTGAGAGCAGATTCACGCTGGACATTACTAATCTGTGAGTTACATAGCATGGCTAACTCTTCTCAGAAGATCAGCCAGTTGTGATGTAAGGAAACGCATGGTGGGAAGGCTGCTGAAAGCCCTGGAGCACGGATCCAGGGTGGAGGTAGCTGCAGTTTCATGAGGGTTCTGCCTCGGGGAGCATGAGAGCAGCAGCCTACAACAGCTGTGACCAGTGTGAGGGAGGTACAGGCAAAGTACACATCTCAGTAACATTAGACATCAGAGGGCAAAAGTTAGGAGTCTAAACTCCCTGTAGTGAAGTCTACAAAGAAAAGAGATTCAAGATCCCTTGATCCTATATGGCAAAGCAGAGTTTCAGCACACCTTTGTAAAATTTGTGTAAAATTTGCTTTCCATTCTTCTGTTTTGCCAGATGATAGTTGAAACCTACAAAATGAAGGTACAGATCTGGGATTGACTTTAAAAAAGCCTGATGCAGTACTAGAGCTTTAAAAGTATTTCCAAACTTGCAGTGTGGCTCTATAATGAAAAGAATTGAAACTAACTTCAGTGAATTAAACGTGAGAGAAGCAAACACAACTCGGAATGCTGCCCCCAGGACAGCCTCTATGATGTAAATCCTCTCCTGTTTCAATTGATTAGCTGGGTTTTAGCAAATGGTGTCTTGGAATAATGCGTGAATAGCACCACTCTGTATTTAATAAGAACCATATGTGCATGACTGTTCAAGGCTCTTGCGAAACAATTACATCAGAAACAAAAGGCTGAAACCCTTCTGTTTGGTTTCAGAGACCTTGATGGAAGCATTTCAGGAATATCAACTTCCAGAACCAGTTCTCCCTGAGAAAGCTTCACAACTCATCTTTTCAGTCTTGTATAACATTGAGATTTCACAAAGGTATCAGTTAGGGAATGTGGATATCAGTTTGTTCTACTAGCTGTAATCTGAACTTTGTTCTGACTATATCTGAGCGTTTGGACTATTTTAAAAAACTAAATCCAATTTTACCCTTTTCCAGCTGGAAGGATTAGCCTGAGGGAGATGAGGACAGGAGATTTGAGGAAAGGTGCAGAATAAAGGAGATGGCAGTTTTAGGAAAAAATATGTGATGGGCATACATATGATCTCCTGAAGTAAATGTCAGGGTAAAGAAGCCAGTTCTGAAAGCCATGTGACTAACCATAACTTTTGGGTTTTTATTAGCTCAAGTCTGTTAGACGTTCATGTTCCTGCTTCTTCATCCCTCATAGTTATATAAATAGCTGTCATCATGGTAGGTCCCAGCTCTAGATGTGACCTATAATGGGCAATTGGGGTTTTGGAAATTAAAGAATATTTTTTTATCACATCAGGGCTAGAAGACTAATATGTTCTACAGCAGATTATCTTTGCAAACCACAAATGCCCTGATGCAAAAAATATTATAATCTTATATTGGAAACTGTATGGTCTTGCAAATGAACTTGAGAGATCCAGAAAAGATGTCAAGCAGGAATTCATGTAGTGTTTGGCTACAATAGGATACCAGAGAAGATGTGAAGACAGGGTGTCTGGACTTTTCCTACATACACGTTTGTGATCTGTTGAAAAATTAGGTACTTAGCTGACCCATACATATTTACACACATACATGTGTTTTTACAGTTCTCACGAGACTTATCTGGGACTGTGGGGCTGCGCTTGTGCATTCTTGTTTCGGCAAACCCCTGAACATGTCTTGTTTTGTTAGGTGTGCATCTCAGGCATCACTAATTTTCTTTCAGCAATCTGCATTCTCTTACTTTGTACTGACTGCATGTAGCCATGATATTTCAGTAAGGTTAGTACTATTGTTCCAAGCAGGATTATCATGAGTCTGACAAAAGCTCAGCTGTTTTCTGTTTCATTCTTTTTCTTAACTCTTTTATCATTTGTTATGACACAGCAGTAACAGGCAGGAGTTTTAGTAACCCTGTGGATCCATTGCTCAGGATGTAAGGTAGCAAGAGTGATGAAACACTCCCTGCTGCCAAAAGCTTATAGTCATCAGTTATGTACAAAGTGAAAAAATAGGATATGGGAAACTGCAGCACTGGGAATGTCTGTGAATACAGGTGCCAGCACTGGAACTGGCAAACAGGAGATGGAACAAGTGGCTGAAAGCCTTTTGCCTTTTCAACTTCCTGATGATAAATTAGCACAGTAGGGTATAACCAGTTATACTTAATTGCTTCTTTTAAGATTTCCTGCTGTGTGATATACAGGAGGTCAAATTAACATTCATATAATAATAAATTGTGTGAAATTTTATATCTAGTATACTCATCAAGGTTTTCAAGTATATAAATACGTTTCCTGATGTTTAAAAGGAAACACAGTGTCATAATTTCATTTGAAAGACAATAAACATTTTGTGTATATTATTAAAGAGTTGTGGCTACATAGAAACATTATACACATTGTCTAATCAAAAACCTAATTTCTAAAAAAGTCAGTTCTCTCATGGCTAGCAATTTCCAATGCACCCACATATAAATAACTTCGCTCCAGCATAGACACTCACTTGAAATGCAGCCATTATTATTTTGAAAAGCAGTATGAGGTCATTTAAAGGGTAATTTGTGACAATAATGGTGTCACATTGCAGTAGAAGGGTTGCTAGACTCAGAGGACATGGACCACAGGTTTGTAAAATTGGTGTGCAAAGTTGCAGAGATTTAGCTTAATGGGTTTTATCCTTAACTGCTTGTTTTTGTCACTCACTTCTGTTGATGGATACACAACTTTAGTTGTTTGTGGAATATGTTTAGGGAGAGATTTCTGTCATTTAGTGTGATCCATCTCTGAAATCAGCTTATTCTAAAAGGTAGTTGCCTTCCTGGGTTGCGAAACTCAACATGTAATATCTTCGATGCATATATGGGGTCAACATTGCTTCAGACCTATCTTCAGTATGTCCTTGTTTTTAGAGAAAGGCCTCAGGCTGGGTCATCATTATTGTCCTGAGTTCAGAGGTAGCAGTCATTTTTCTCCTTAGTAGCTGGTGCAGTGCTGTGTTTTTTACTTTCAGCCTGAGAACAACACTGATAACACCAATGTTTTTAGTTGTTGCTAAGTAATATTTACTCCAACCAAGGACTTTCTCAGTCTCACACTCTGCCAAGGAGGAGAGGCATGGGAAGTCGGGAGGAAGCAGAGAGAGAACACCTCACCCAAACTAACCAAAGGGGTATTCCATACCACAGCATGTCATTGCTAGTATATAAAGTGGGGGCAGTTACCCGGAAGGGCTAGATTGCTGCTGGGGTCAGGCTGGGTATCGGTTGGCAGGTGGTGGACGGTTGTGTTCTCTTCCCTTGTTATTTCCCTTATCATTATTATTATTGGTTCTAGCAGTAGTGGTTTTGTGTTATCTCTTAGTTACTAAACTGTTCTTATCTCAACCCATGGAACTTAACATTCTTTTGATTCTTCTCCCCATCCCTCCAGGAGTGGGGGGGAGCAAGAAGAGGGGAGTGAGCTAGCGGCTGCATTTTTCTTGGTTGCTGGCTGGGCTTAAACCACTACAATAAGTTTTCCCGAGGGAGTCTTTAGGGAGCCTTGCCTAAATACTGAGGAGATATTAAAGAGCAGCAAATCTAAATCTACCAGTCAGGAAGTAGAAAAAGTAGATGAGGAAATAGGTAGGAACAGTCTACTGAAAACAGCCTACCGGGAAATAACAGTCGAAACAGTGATCTACTTACACTCATGGGGACAAAAGCCATATTTGCCATCTGTGTCAAAGTCTTTGGTTGTGGAACACCAAAGGAATCCATCATTACGTCCTGCATCTGTGCAGCTGTTGTATTCCTTGCCATTGAACCAGAAGGGAAATTTGCAGTATTCACCATCTGCATTTCCATACTTCACTCTAACCACTGTGAAGAGAACAAACACAGAAGTGAAATCAGCCACCAACTGGTATAAAAATCTATAGTTTCTGTAAACCTTCTTTTCCTGGAGGACACTTGTATAGAAATGCATCTGAATTTGAAATTCAATGTGCTCCTGGTCTCTCTATTGGCAAGATGATCATGACTGAAATGATAAGTGGCAGTTTTGAAAGAATTAAATGTATATTACTCATGGGGAAATGTCAGAATGAACAACCCTTAAAAGCAGTCAAAAAAAAAAAAATACATATGTTGTTGTTATTATGCCAAGGCAAACTTATAAACATGCTGTTAACACATTTAGTAATTTAGTTTCTTTGGTAATATAGTCTAAAATGTTGAGTAGAGTTTGAAAGGTTCCAGGCAGCAGCTGAGCATGAGCTGAATATGCCTTTTGCCTCTTAAACCACTTTAGTATTTCCAATTTGCCTTGAAAGATGTGCATTGGGGGATAGGGTGGTACTGCAGGCACACCCGAGCCAGGAGTGTATTTCAGTTTGTCACGTGTGGTATTAGGGATACAGTACTGGTGATGTAATGTCTGTTGATGTACAGATAATTCATGTATCCATAGCATTTCTTTTAATGGCAGTAACTAACTGGATGCTTGTGCAGTATTTCCACTAGCACAGAAAACAGCTTTCTCCTGTTTGTTGTTAGTCTGAGCCAGGGATCCAGTCCAAATAGTGCAGCTACTGCTCAGTGCTTCTGCTAAAGTTAAAAGAAAGCCAAACAGAAGGACATTAACTGTTTTGGTATTAAAGTTCAATTATTTTTTCAATGCAAGGACAGCTGAGGAAACTAGAATTTGAAATGAAAGGCAAACATGAGTTTTGCATTGATCTAATGGAAAGTGTCCCTGCCCATGGCAGGGGGATTGGAATTAGATGATATTTTAGGTTCTTTCCAACCCAAACCATTCTATGATTCTGAGTTTTCCAAATTATTTTACAGAAGAAGATTTATAATCAGAACGATATGATTCTGGCAAAGTTTAAGCAGAAAAAGAAGTTCCAAGCTACTATTACTTAGTTCAGGTGATATTATCTGTCCTTCAGTTTTTTTGTCTTCTAAAGGATATGGCAAACTGCCTATTAAGATTGTTGGAGATGTTCGTGATCCACTGTTTGATGTCAGTTTTGTTTCAATTATCACCATAAGGGACTTACATTCTGTTTGGTTTTGAGTGTATAAAAACTTATTCAGGTGGATAGTTCAGTTTTGAACAACTGAGCCACAGCTTGAATAATCTTAAAAACGGTATGTCAGCAGAAGAGCTCTGGCCAGTCTGCCTCTTACACATGAACTTAAAGATGTTGTAGTTGGAGCCCTAAGAGCTGAAGAATTCAAAATCGCAGTTGAGGCTTTGTATTTTTAATACAACTCACGAAGGTTGTGCAGCATCAGGGTCATTATTAATTTGTTTTTTCAGGGGCAACATTAGAGGAACAGAAAGGGAAATCCCAGGTAACATTTATATAGGAATTATATAAATATCTTGTAGAGAACAATTCAAACTGCATAGATTAATTTTCACATAACTAACATTTATTGCCATGCCAATGAAAGCATTTAGTGTGGTGCCTAAAATAGCATTGAAACAGCAGCCAGTAGGCCATATGTTCTGAAATATTAGACAGTCTGCTACCTTGCCCCTCTCCAAGTGTCCACAGTTCATCATCGTCAAAATGGGAGTCTCCTCCGATTCCTGGCCCTGGTGCAAAGGCATGAGCCAGGAGACCATCTTTGCCATCAAATGGATAGCCATCACCATGTTCTGCAGGAAGAAGCAGGCAAAAAAATTACCTCAGCTGTGTCAGAGTCCATATATGAATGATAATCATCATCCCACCCAAGACAGAGCAGAATAGTCTAGTAAGTTTATTGGTGTGGGTTGTGCTGGCAAGATGGAACCAGAAGGGAAGAAACAAGTCCTTACAAAGAACACTGTGTCAGTACTTCAGCATGTTATTTTGTATCTTACAAGTATTATGGAAAGGAATCAAAGAGCGTGAAGAATAGTGAAATATTGTCCATTAGATGTATGGCTGCATTCACACTGCTGTTTCTTAATGAGACTGGTAGGTAGCTGTAAAATAAACATTATAGATGAGGGGTATTTTCAGATAATTTGTATTGGCCTCTAATAGAGGTATTTGGAAAGTAAAGGCAGATTTCTTTTTGCAGGCTACTCTTTTTCTGCTGCATCGCAGACTGCTGTGCTTTTTGTGCAGATACTAACTGCTTTAAGCTGGAAAGCAAATCAGCTGAGTGTTTCAGCAGTGGAGGTCTGGAAAGCTAGCTCTGAGTCCTGTGAATTAGCCTATTCCTCCTCCACGTCAACCACTCCAAGACTTAGTCAGCTCTCAGGGCAGCAGCAGGTTAAGTAGTGCCCCTGTTATTACACTGTAGGCTTTTCTTGGAAGTACACCACATGTGGGTAAGGCAGGCTGGCAAGGGCATAACTCTGGTATTCATAGCTTTCCCACCATGCTGACCTGTGCATCAGAGCTGGCTGCCAGCATTTCCAGTTGCATCATTTCAGGCCTTTTGGTCTGATGTCTTGCCATTTAACAGAAGCCTTAAATACACAGGCCTGATTCTTTGCTCAGCTACACTGATTTCATCCTGATGATACTCTCTTAATACTGGTTCAGTTGACTAGTATCAGTAGTCTAGTGTGTCAGTTGTGAAGGACAACATTCTGACATACATTAAGTGTTCTACTCCCATTTATTTCCAGGAAGGTCCTTGCTTAAGACAAAGCTTAAAAATGGAAAAACCCTGTGGACATCCCACTTCCTGTGAATCTGACATGCGATAAAGTGATAAGAATGAATGAATGTGGAAGAAGCTGAACTAAACCCAGCCAAAACACTTCTGCTCTTGTAAGACTTGTGTTTTGTGAACCAGGCCAGGATCTGAAGTTTTGAGTTCTGTACAGAATCTCTGAAGCTTTTGAGGTCAACTCATCGGTAGCTAAAGCACAGAAAACCAGCTGGAAGTAGAAGCCTTTACAAAGAGTTTACTTATTCTTTGAACTGTTCACTTCCAAAGTCCACCCCCATGTGACTGGCTGCACAAGTATCTTCATTAGTATTAAAAATTCCGTGACTGTGCATAAGAAATTAAAATGTCCCAGGTTTATCCTGAAAAGCTATAAACCTTCTTTCAGGGGAAAACAAAATTAACTGGGAAGTCATGTACAACAAATCAAGTCACCTACCATCAGCTGGACTCAAACCATGATTCAGCTTATGATCCATATTTTTTAAGTTCCTCAGGATCAAAGAAGACATTGAAAGCCTGTATTCTGCTGTGCTAAAGAACTGAGGCTAGCTGAAAAGTCAAAATTGGAAGGCACAAATCCAGTTTTAAGCTCCAGTATGTTAGGATCTCCACCATTATCACTGGAAAACTGCGTATGTAGCTATAAGCAGTACAACGGCATTCCATTCTTTTCCATGGCAGGAAGCCAGCTCACATCATCTGAAGATTTGTAGCAGTATTTCCCAGTTCTATTTCTGATTTGTAAATTTAAAGATAAAATGTTGCCCTTAGCGATTCTCTTTTGGAAAGATAAATACAGTATAAGCATATTGTATAAATATGTCTCTCTCTCCCTCTCTCTCTCATATAAAAAAGAAAAAAACCTCTTAGTGAAATTAGATCTTAGCCTGTATAAGCCAAGTGCAAACTAGGACAAGGCTTGCCAGAAAGTCTCACAGGTACTACTTATTGAGGGTAGATCATTCCAGTACTTAGGATTAATCAAAGGAACAAAACCAGAAACATATGTAAAAATAGAAAAATATACCCCATCGGCCAAAATTAATCATTATATCTGCTTCTCCATCGTTTATTCGGTTAAATCTCAGCGGTGTGACATCACTCCAGACTTGAAAGGCTCGAGCAAAGGCATCATCTACTGTCTCAGGATCCAAATCTGGGGTATAGCCTATAATCCTTAGAGGTAAAAGAAAGAGGTAAGTAACACATAAAACCCCTCCCAGTATTTGTTGATTACTGATCAAACTCCTGAGTAAGCTCAGTAGTGAAACTGTTAAGAGGTAACACTGCTGCATGGGAGATGTGCATTTAGATGTGGTGCTTAATATTCATTTTCCTTTGGAACTGATGCAGTAGGATGAAAATCATTCAGCCAGGGGCTGTAAGACCTGCATGTTAGTGGGCCCTGCACAAAATGTCCAAGGCTTTGCATCAGTGTTGAGGTGCTGGCAAGTCATACTGTCACCTTGGACATGAACATAAAAGGATATCTTGATATGTAAGATTTACTTGCAAAAGATCTCAATAATGTTGTGAAAGTTTGAAGTGTGGATTATTTTACTCTTTATTACTAACCAGCCCTTCTCCTTCACCTTTATAGTTAACTGTTTCACCCCAATTGAATGCTAATTCTTTCCCAGTGTGTTGGTTACATTGGCAATAGTATATGTGGAGAAATAGTAGGTAAAGCATGTAAGATAGAGCCATAGGCCCAACATGGGAAAGGGGCAAACTCGCAAGTGCATTGCCTTCTTCTTCTTCGTAGTTTTTAATTGGACTGCTTAGTACCTTATATTATAACCTCCACGTAAAAGAAGTTTCCAGTTGGTTGCTGGGGCTGTGCATAGTGGGGAAACTACTGTGTGCCTAAAGAGAATGAGGAAGAACCAGAGAAAACACATCAGCAAGCAGGGGCTGTAAGAGCTGCCATGGTTTTTCAGTATTCATTAGGCTGGTAACAGCATGATGGATGCTTTGAGTCCTAACTTGTGAGGGAGCAGCAGGTCAAGCAGATAAGACAAATCTGCTCTTTTGTTCTCATTGGTGCAGAAAGTTTGTTCCTGAACTACCCAGGATAATGAGAGGATAACAATTTTTATTACTGACTTAAGTGAGTATTGGTCCATAACTCTTCCAAGTAAGAGTAAGAAATTAAAACGTGCCAAACTCTACTGCAATAGGTTTGCTTTAAATCATTTCTGTATTTATGAAAATATGATTATTTAATTTTGAAATTTGCTGATCTTAATTTTTATGACTGCTGAATGCAGAGGAATTAGTCCTCCTACATGGCCTGTGCAGTTCATAGGTGGTTCCTGCTGAGGCTGTGGGCAGGTGAGATACTGCTACAGCAGTTCTTTCTGGATGTTTGCAGCAAAGCAAAGAATAAAACCAAAATCTCTTCAGTCCTAACTAGAACAATGAAGTTGATCTTTAGATGATTATTGCTGAAATTTTACCATGTGAAGTTTCAGAGGTGCTTGCTAAAGCATCTGGTAGTTATCCGAACAGAGATATCCTAACTCAAGAAATTCTGTCTAGCCCTCTGAGCAGCTACTCCGCTTCCAAGTGTCTGGTTTGATGGCTTCTTGCAAGTGCCAGAGTTATAGGTAAGCAAAACCCGACACCACCAGTCAGTACCTGTATGTTATATGATTCTTCTCCCATTTTGGCTTTCTTGGAAAGAAGTTGTAATTGGCTACATCAGGGTTACCACAGCGAGGTTTCTTCATTGTCTCAATAGTATTTTGATCCAAGTCTCCTGTTTCAGGCAGCCCAAAAAATTTCTGCATTTTCTTCAAAGTGTCTTTCAGGACAAACAAGTTGCAATTGTCTTTTGGGCACCCATAGTATTTATTCAAGTATTGCTTGGGAAAAAAGTACAGAACAAAGACTTTAAAAATCATAAAAGAAATAACTAATCATTGCAAATAAATGCTATAATTCCATGTTAGCTTTCCATCTGTAATTTGCAATTTTTCTTTTCAGAATTACTATTGTTAGTAACTGAGGGACCAGCAGAATCTCCTTAATTGACACAAACCAACCTTGATCACACAACATTGCTAATTAAGCAGTCATTTCTACTATTAGCTATCAGCTTTACTTAATGAATTGCTTTATGAGTAAGTAGAGCATAGAGCTTTAATGTAGAACTACAAAGTAAAAATGGGTTTATCTTTCTGGGTTTCTTTATGATGCATAAATCTGCTTATAGTTTTAGATTTTGTGTATTTTTTTGGTATATTTTTTGTATTTTTGTGGATATTCTTAGAAGGCTCTGGAATATTGAGAAGTTTGTCAAGGTATCAAAGCAACCATACAAGTGAGACCACATAAATTGCAAAGAAGAAAATCCACCATTGTTTAGTCAAATTGCACACAGGTATTTGAATCCTGTGTGTGTTTGCTTTTGAGTCAAACATTATGAAGACCTGAGGAAGAAGGTTGTTGGTAACAATTCAGTTGCCTGGACATTGCTGCCAATCAACACCAACACATACATACTCCATCGAACGCTCCAGCAGATTGTGGCCAAGCTGATCTTTGTGATACAGCCATTGTGGTGATTACAAAATTATCTCTCCTCAGAAAACAGAGGTCATAAAGATCAAACAGGCAGCACAAATCCCATTACCTTAATGTCTTATATAAAATGATACCCACTCAGGTCTCCTTCGCTTTCCATTTTGATCACTACACCAATCAGCAGGTGTAGTGCTGTAAAAAAAGGAAAGTCTGTCTGTCTGTCTGCTGCTGCCTCTAATCCTGGAGGAGCAATGGGTTAGTCTGTTCCCTGATGATTCTTCCAGGTAAGCAGCCATTCTTTCAGATGCGTGTTGGTAAGTTTTGTATTCATGTTAAATTGAACTGTAGATAAGCAGCTCTGGTCCTGGTTATCCATACAAGATCCCCAACTTTCATGCAATGCACATGTGAGATTGCACAAGCGATTTAGTATTTTGTACTTTTTACCTCAAGTTCAGTGTTGATAGACAGAATAACTGAGAAATCTTGGGGTAGGGACCAACCCAGAGAAAATGCTTGCAGTCTCTAGCATGTGAATCACAGAATCATTGAATGGTTTGTATCGGAAAGGACCTTAAGATATCTAGTTCCAACCTACCTGCCATGGGCAGGGACACCTCACCCTAGACCACGTCACCAAAGCTTCTGTTCAGCCTGGCCTTGAACACTGCCAGGGATGGAGCATTTGCCACTTACTTTGGGCAGCCTGTTCCAGTGCCTCACCACCCTCACAGCGAACAGCTTCTTCATTATGTCTAATCTGAACTTCCCCTGTTTAAGTTTAAACTATCACCCCTTGTGCTGTCGCTACAGTCCCTGATGAAGAGTCCCTCTCTGGCATGTCTTCAGCAACTGCATAAAATTGTTTATCATCTCTGTTCCTAACGGGAGACTAGCAAGCATAGCACACAACAGGCTGCTGGCTAGCAAGAAATTCAGTGTTTGGATTCAGATTGAATCTGAGAAAAATCTGTAGCTCACGGTGTAGCTTGGAATTTAGCACAAGTGGGCTCAGTCACACAGCTTATGATACATGCAGCTTTAGAATATTGAATTTATCGCATTGAGTAGATAAATGGATTATGATGATGATGATAATTTTGGTACTTCTATAACGATAATAACGTATTGTTACTTAATTATTCACAGGTTCTAAACAGCTTGACTAAACTAGCTGGACTTGTAGGGTTTATCCAGTAAAGTGGATCATATGGTTCTCTTGCTCACAGTTTTCAGGAACTCCAAACTCAAGTGGGTTTAAAATATTTTTACGCCTGGATCTGAAAAAAACTACAGCCATGCTAAATGGCAGGTGTCCCCAAACCCATGCTTAGTATGGCACAGGGCTGAGAAATGCCCTTGCCAATGGTGCTATTAGACAGGAAAGTTGCAAGTTACTGATCTTTTCAGTAAACCTGTCTGTAACAGATGCAGAAGCATCCTTTGGGTAATGTATCCAAAATATTAACTACAAATTCAAGGTAAGAAAGCATCCCAAATAAGGTAAAGGTATATTTGCCAAAAACATATCAGAAATATCAAGGAGAATTATCTCTGAGGGTCACAAGAAGCTTGACAAAATGACTGCACAAAGTTCTTGTGTGAGGAAGTATTCCTGAGGAAAACCTTACTTTATGTATCTAATTAATTGACTGAAGGTCACCAAGGAGACTGGGGATAAGACCGCTGCATCAGCAAAATATAGCACAGAACACTTGATGAGTGCAGTTGGTCAAGCCTGGATTTCACCACCCTTTTCATTAACTTGTGGCATACCTCATCTGCCTTGCATAGGAAATGGTTCAGAGCTTACTCAGAAGGATTTAATTAAGATGTTACTTCAGAGGGTCTTCCATCCATCTACTGACCAAGCACAGGCTATGCCTAGTTTTTCATGATTTTTATAATTTCTGATGTGCCATTTCTGCAGTGGACTGGCACTGGCAAATAACAGACACAGAATGGTTTCACCTTCCCTACCAATAAGCTTCTGTCTACTCTGTTACTAGGGCCTGGTGGAAATAATGTGAAATGCATTAAGAACATAATCAGACAAGCCAGTCTAGAGGACCTGTTCTTATCCCAATTTTTATTGTAATGTAGTTTGATAGATAAAGCTTCTATGTGCATCTCCCAGTGAGCTACCATGATATAATATAGGCTGTACAGCAGAACTCAAATTTAGTTAAGAGGCATGATGCTGCTGTTGCCATTTTAGGTTTGGGAGTAAGATACACAACCAAAAATATAAAATAAGGCATGGCAAAGAATCTAACTTGGTAGGATTCTAAATAAAAGCTAACCCTTCTCAATTTTTCCTAAAATGGAGTTTTTACTGAAAATGAGAAATGAACATAACCAGCTGTTCTATGAGAAGAGAATCCTGAAGAAAATGTAGTGTCTGTGTAAACCACATCTTGGCCTAGGCTGCGCAATTCAGTTTCCCCAGAGTCAGCAGGGAGCTGTGGTGATCTGGAATTCTGATCCAGCCCATTAATGAAACAGGGTCCAGCTGCAACACAGCAATTTCTGTTCTGATGCTGAGCATTGGGGCTGTTCTGATGGAGAGTGTGAGGGAGGGAAAGGCAACCAGTCAGTATTACCCTAGAATACTACAAGGAAGACAAAGAAGAGCTGCAGTTTTAAACCAGCTTGTAGTTTTCTTTTGAGTTCACATAATAAATAGGTTGTTCAAAAGAAGCAGAGATGAGGGGAGATGTGGATTGCTGTTATTGAATAAAAGCCTTCCCATATCTAAGAAAATACATTATTTAAGAATGGTTAAACTACTCTTCGACATATGGGACCCCACTTTCCTCTCCCACATGCACTGGCCTCCCACCCCCTGGCTTCTGTGCTCCTAAGGCAAAAACTTGTGTGAATTTGTTTTGTTAAAGGCAGAGGAGTGCCCTTTTGGGGTCAGTTTCTCTGTGTTTTTTCAACCTTTCTCCCACAGCTCCCATCTGGATATTCTCTCTCTACCCTCCCCCAGACCTTCTTTAACCTGGCAGGCTTTCCCAAGATGCATACCAGTTTCCAAAGAAAAGGGATCAATTTACAAATAAGAAATAAGCAATAAGAATATGTCCTGAAATTAGAATAGTTTAGCTCAATCTTCCTTAAAACAAACCTACTGCTGAAGAAGAGAAATGTCTATAATTTACATGCTAAAATAAGGGTAATCCATCTCAATCTCCCTTTAAATGGACTTCTCTACAATGTTATTTTTATGAAGGTCCACAGGGCTAACTAAGGTTAGAACAAAATGTTGTAGAGTTATAGCTATGGTTTGCTAATGTCATAGAAATCCAAAGTCTTTGTGTTTTTTTTTTTTTGTTTGTTTTGTTTTGTTTTTTGTTTTCCCCCTCCCCCCCAGATCGAATTTGGAAAAAAATATTTCTTTAAGCCTCTGATGTGATTTTTTTTTTTTTTTT
>NDXB01012010.1:27685-42347 GCA_002631895.1 Agapornis roseicollis
CTCTGATGTGATTTTTTTTTTTTTTTGGTCCAAGTCAGCACTAGTCACAATGGCTCCTGAGCCTCCAGCCAAGCCTTCAAGTGCAATTGTCCTTTAAAGCTATGTTTGTGCAACGCGTGGTAAACAATCTGGAAAACAAACTGCCAAGAGCTGCAATACATGTGTTAAGTGAGTCTCCACAGCCCTCACTTCTGCTTGACTTAAGAAAAATATTAGATGGCTTTTAATACCCCTTCTTCCCTTTTGCTGTTTCGATCTTCTCATTATAATTGCGGTGATTTAATGAAATCATTTTTATGTTCAGTTTTAAGGAACAAGAAGAAAAAAGACAATTTCTTTGCTGACTTTAAGAAATTTAAGAGAGGAAACATTACTTGGCACTAGTTTTAACTTCTGAAAGCTGATACCTTTGCTAGCTAGCTAGCACTTCCAGAAACTCTGGGGAAAGAATGCTAAAGTCGTTCCTTCGCCTCAGCTGAAACAAGAAAGAAACATCTGCTTATGAAACAACAATACAAATCTGAAGCAAAGATGAAACCAACACTTACCACTGCTAGTTCTTTGTCTGTTTTAGGAGTGCTGTCTCCAGGAAACTTAATAATTGGTGATGGTGCAGCTAAAGTTTTGTTAAAAAGATACACTTGGATTAATAGTACTTTAAAAACGAAGCCACAGACACTGTGAGTCTTCATTCTGCCTAAACTTGTGCTCTTCTCTTTGGAAAAAAGCTTTTCCCCTTCTGCCTGTCCCTTCCTTTAGCTGCACAGTACACCAGTTGCTTATCCGCACATCTTAACTCTCTGCAGTTTTCTCTTTTGCTTGCTCTAGCAATTCGCTTGTCTGTTTAAAACATCCAGATGCGCAGTCTCAAGCTACCACAAGAGGAAGTCTGAAAACTAGTGGAAACATGAGAAAAGGGCAGTTACCAGATGTGATTGCTGTGATTTTAAGGTAGCAACAGGCAGATACTTATTACTGCTGAAAGAGGCCACCTTTTCTCCTCATTTGCATATGTGAAAGTGTTTAGTTACACCAGGGAGCAGAAAAAGGCAAACTATGATCTTGAAGGTGAAGTGTCCAATATATTTTAAATTAAAAATAAATAAATAAATTCAGAAACATTATTTCCCTGGCTAAGTATTGTTTTTGTGCTTTAAGCATATGTGGTTGCACTTCTTCACAGTGCCTTACAGTAGATATTTAGATGAGAGATTCTGAGGCAGAGCCTATGCAGCCCGGGGAGGCTTCTTGTCCTGCTGCTGCTCAGGCTGCACAACTGTAGGTCTGGGTACACAGTTCTCGCCAGTGCTTTCTGCCAGCGTCCTCCCTTCCCTGTGCTGTTCAGAACCCTGAATAAGATTCTTGTGGCTTGTTTGGGTTCAGAACCAGCTTGAGGCTTTGCCACCAGTAGGCACAGATACAGGGTGAGAGATAATCAGGCAGATTCAGCAGTAGAAATTATCCTCACTGATTGACGTCATGGGAATTGTACAAAAATCGGGGTTTCCTCATGCTGGGATTTGGTCTGCTGATGCAGCTGCTTTAGTCTGAAATTTTGATGTAAACACAGCCATTGTCATGGGCAGTCTTTTATTGTGTCATTTATAGTATTGCCAGCTTTGAGATGTTTTTGCAAGTGTAATATTTTTGTAGCTGGATATCCCTAATCTAGGCACTTGGCTCATGAGTTTTTAAGACAGGAGGCTGGCAATTCTGCATGAATGCAAACTGTGTTCTGGCCAGCCAAGTGTCTACAGTTTATAATAAGTGTGAGTCCAGACATCCCTGTTTCTCTGAGCTGTATGTCAAAGTAAAGGTTGTCACAGTCTTTCACTGAATATTAAATGAAAGTTTTTCAGATATGACTCTTGTGGTAATGAATAGGAAATACTTTGCTGGTGTTTGCTATTAATATTATTTTGACATTTAATTGTAAATAGTGAATATTGACAGTTTTTTTATTTATACTAATATCAAGCTATTTCACTAACTGCACCCCACCACCCATGAACTGACTAGTCTCATACAAAGGGAAGGATTTCAAAGGGTGTGATGAGGGGAGGTTTTGCTGCCCATACAGTTCCACTGGCAACCCAGCATGGCAGCTGTATGCATGGCCACTGGATGAATCAGCCATTGTAAGCAGCACTTAATGCTTAATGGAGAAAGAGAAGTTACAGGGACTTCATACATGAATGGAGCTTTCTTTATAAGATTTGTATTCATGCCGTCTTATCCTTTCTTGATTCCAATGACACTTAAGTTATAGTGAACACCTTTCCCGTATTGGTTTGGCTTTGACATGACATCTTTTTTATCTTTTCCCCATCCGCAAAAATCCACAGTTATTTCTAAGAGTTGTCTTGATAAACAGCAGTTCTGAAAATGTGATCCATATTTTTCACAGCCCTGCACTTTGTTGTGGGGAGTGACTCTCCTGCTTTGTTTGTGATGGCAGCTTATATTTGTGTCCAGCTGTGTGAAGAGAAGAAAGGCTAAGAAAGCCTTCAGTTTATGTGCCAAGTTACTCTTAGCTTCTCCTTAATTAAGCAAGTGAAAATACTATGTGTTTTGTCGCAATATTCTGCAGTTATCTCTCTGCTCTATATTAGGTCAAGAGCTGCTGTAAATCTTAAAGCATAAGAACCATTTCATTTTTGTAAGAATTTAAATCTAATTTATGATGGCTTAGTAGCTTTCATTTAGCAGGGTACTGCAGTGAAACCATTTAAAGCCAAATGTGTCCTGGCACATTCCTGTTGCACTCATAAGCCTCACTAAAATCTAATGAATGCTCAGTTCTCAGTGTGTCCTAATGAATATTGAAATGATGAGGGAAATTTTGGACTCTGATGTCTGTGCAGTTTGAAAGTCTCCTACAGTTTGTTTCTTATCTTTGCTGGCAGTAGACTAGATTGAGATCACCTTCTAAATACATTTCCTCAAAGAAAACAGCAAGACAACAGAAATCCTACAGACCTGCAGTGGGCCGTTGTTTCTCACCTTTGATTGCAGTTTTTCTGGTTAACTTCAGTTAGTGAGCAGTTAAACAAGTTATGTTCAATTAGAAAACGTAATACGTAATGGAATATTGGATTTATGGGTTCTGGTTGAACCACGCTATTGAGTTTCTGACCATTCAGTGGAAGGTGTTCTCTTGCATTAGCATGGAAGATCAGCAGCAGTTTATCAGATCCTGGCGGAGGCGCCCTCTTTCAGATAAACCAAGCAAAATAAACGCTGGTGACATGCTGTGAGAGTGGAAGGCCTATCGTATTACAAGTAATTATATTATCGTATTACTGTTTTCTGTTCTCAGAGTAGATAAGCTAAAATAAGGGAGGCTCTGAAACTTTTGAACTGATGAGTTTTGACATTGACGGTTTAACTGCTATCAACTTTTAGTGCATAGACATTCCTTGACATTTCATACTTTGGGGAGACAATCTATTAATTAGTGACTTCTAAATAAATTAATTCAAGTTAAAAATTAAGGAAAGAAGCAATAAAAAACAAAAAGAAAGAGAAAGAAGCTCCCCCCCTGGGAAGAGAACTCTGTGGAAGAGCTGAAACTATAACCTATATCTCCTTTCTCAGACCTTAATAGTCACTAAATAAAATATTTTGTCTCTGTGCATAGATGTTAATTCTGGATTAGCTACAGGAAATTAGCACAGTAATAACTGCAATGACAGTCTTTTTGCATTTGTGAAAAATATTCAATTCAATGTTGTGTATAACTTTTATTTTAAACACTTATTTGAGATATGCATTCATTTATCCCTCCTGAGTCACAAAAACCTCCTCTCTAGTTACTGTGTGTGTTTCAAGTTAGAACCAGTCCATAGTAAAAACTTTAACCCATCTACTTTGAGTAAGATGCCAGATTTGCTTTTTTAATGCCTACTTGCATACATTAGTAGGAACTGTATGGCAGAAACCACACAGTCTGAGATAGCAAATGCCTCTTCTAAGGACATACTTCAGTAATAACAGTAAAAAAGGAACCGTGATGTCTTTTGAGCTGTAAGCTACATATCTCAGTAGATCTGACTGTGATAAGAGACACATTCATGTGTATTAACATGCTGGTTTTATCAAAGGCTTTTTCTGTTTCATAAAATTATTTTTGAAATTATTCAGGAGCACTCAGCAGTTCAGGATTAGACTTCAGACAGTGCTCTGGGTAGAGCAGTCAACCCTCCAGAAATGCACTGTAGCAATTCCTATTATCACTAATTTCAGAGTTTTATCAAAAGCTGATGACTTCCTAGTGATTCCAGAGGAACATGTTGGGCCACGGGAGAATGATGGATTTATCGTAGTGGGGTTTCATGTTTTAAATTGAAACCTGTTGCTAGGCTGAAGAAATAAATAATCATCAGGGCAATTAAGACCTCAAGAAAGCAGCTGATCCTCTGATTACTGAGTCAGCTGACTGTAACTGAGTGCAGTGGGATGTGTGTCCCCAAGTAAACTATTGTGGAGTTATATATGTAACTTAATGGATTTGTTGCTTCTAGGATCTGTGCTGTCAGTTTACTACTTCTCGTTTAGGAAGCAAAACAAAAGCTTGATTAATGTAGATGGACTTGTGTTGATTTTAGCAGGGTTTGTGAAAAACAAATAGCCAATTAAAATTGTCAGAGATACTGTGGTATTCTCAGTGTTTCATGCAGAACCTCTAAACAACTGGAAAGCCTGAAGCTCAGATGATGGAGAAGCTTGACTGGGCATCACCTGGTGAATCATTCTCCTTCAGTCAGATCCTGTTTTGTCATTTTTCCTGGATCATCATTTCAGTGCAACCTTTCTTCTTGTATGAGGAAAACAAGTTTCTAAGTACAAGGAAACCAAAGAGCTTAGAAAAGAAAGCATGTGACTGGACTAAGCTAGAGGAGGAATTTTGATGCATTCTGTCTGACTTGTCTGACATGTAGGGCACTGTGGTAGAGGGCAGCAGGGCTACCAGTGTGAAGCCAAGCTGAAGCCCCTCTGAACCTCAGGTGTATGTAACTCATTTACCTATTCACTGCTTGCTCTTAGTGGTACCTCTGAGGCAGATGGACCATCTATACAAGTAATAGTATTATTATACTAAGGGACTGCATTCTGTCTGGTGTTTGGCACTTACAAGACACCCATGTCTGTAAGCTCTGAGTTCTTGCCATTCAGATGCTTCTAACAGAAATAGTGGGTGTCTGCTGCAGCTGACTGCTGGAGACACGTGTCTCTGTAGGAACAGACAAAGACACAATATTAGCCGTTTATCTGTTTTAGTAAAGTTTGTCTCCAGGAAGCAATGATTAGTCACAGCAGTCCCCATTTGACTTTAAAAGGATTAGTAACTTCAGCCAGAACTCATTTATACGGCAGGCAAGTAAGCTCATCAAAGACATGTACATTGAGGGCTTGCTCCTACCAGAACATGAGCCTCAAACATCCACATAATTTGTTATCTGGAAATGCTTTCTGCCTGCTCTGTGTCTGGCTAACTTCAGTGATCTAATTCACCATATCTGATCACCACATGAGGGAGTCTTTAAACTGTTGCGAGTCAGTGTGTGTGTATGTGTGTGTGTGTGTGCGTGCACAAAGGGGTGAGAGCAGGACAAGGTAGGAAGAGTCAGCAGTTGGTACCAGATGTGAGTTTCAGCATTTAAGGTAGTAATTATATTTTTTGCTTTTTTTCAATCATCCCTTCTGTTTTGGGAATTTAGGTCCTAAGGATGTGAAGCTCTGTTGACACATGGATTTCATTTGTTAGCTTGCAACTGAATTCAAAATGAATTTTAAGTAAATCTGTTGCTCTCAACAAAGCATTTTCCATTTCATTTGATCATTATGCTTCTGCCTGAACCAGAAATTCCTGGTTGTGTCCTCAGCTGGTGTTAACTCCGTTGCAAAGCTTCTGTTGGGTGAATTATTTCAGCAGAAATATGCTGAACTACTTTGGTCAAAACACTCAGCCAAGTTTACATGTGCCTCTAGGGCAAACTACTTTGTGCCTTCTTAACACTGATAGATGGTCTAGAGAAAGTTTAAAATGCAGACTTCAATAAATTTATCTCTTGTTCCTACATGTTTTCCCAATGATATTACCTGGTTTAACTATTTGATTTCAAGTGTCTATTAGCATAACATGACATCTGATGAGTTCTTGTATGCTGAATTTGGAGTGCCCCAAGTACTTATTGCTGTTCAGCTTTCTACTAGATAGTTCAGAAATCATGAAGCCTTTGTGAATTCAGCTAGAAATTATTTCAAAAACTTCTGTGTGCTGTTGGTCTTTGCCTGCTTGCCACCCCTGACTTTCATACAGAGAGTAGATACAATTAAAAAAATACGTATTTTAGATATGCCCATTTGTAGTAAGTGGGATATGCCTGACCTGTTAACTGTTAAGGTCACTAATTGAAATGTGACTTCAGTGAAAATCATGCCAGTAAAATGGAAAGTCTAGTGCTTTCACTAAAAATGACATAGTTTAATAATGTGAGGGATGTGAGTGGGGAAATATTCCTAAATAGCCATAAATGGAGCACACCATAAGGCAATTCCTTATGATGAAACTATGAAAAGACTCAGAGAAATAGTTTCTCTACAAGAACAATTAATAATAGAGATCACAAATTGGACTAGTGTGGAATATAGTGAAAGTGGGTATTGATAGTGTTATTCAGAATGAGTCCAAGAAACTCCTTTCTAGCTTAAATGACTGAATGTAAAGAAAATCCAGTTTGTCTATGGTCAAGATGCTGAGGAAAGAAAAGCTTGAGCGAGGAGATGGTTCTGACTTTTCATGGGCCTTGCGCCAGCAGAGCTGGCTGCCCACACCACCTGTGGTTTAGAGAGATACAGCAAAGTTCAAGCTGCTCCTCAGCAGTGAGGTGAGAAAAAGGTGTTAGGGTCAAGCTTTCGACTGCAAAAGTAAGAAGAAGCCTTTATTTTGGAGAAGAAGTCAAGCAGATTTTGAGTGAGGATATTTTAGTTTTGTGTTACCAGCATTCTCTGAGGCCAGCGCATCTGTGAAAGGCTAAGGAAAACTGAGTTGTGTCCAGAGTAACCCTAAGCACTCTGCTTAAAACATAAAGTGCATCAGTTTGTATTAATTCAAATAAAAACATCATGATTACTAGTATCTGATTGTATATTTCTCCTTTTTCTCGCTTTTCTGTTGTTGATTCTTTCCCTTATTTTCCAGCATCCAGTTCCACAGTCACTTATTTACAAATGAAGTTGTCACCATTAAAGTTTGGTCAGTTGGTTGCAGCGTATGAAACCCATCTAGCTATTTTGTGTTTCTTTGCATTTCTCTTTGTGACGTGCCTAAAGGAAAAGAAAAAAAAAAAAAAAGGGAAAAAAGGGGGGCTACTTGTAGGGGAAGGGGGGGACATCTGGGCAATGGCTTCTCTGTTTAAAAAGGAACAGGATCTTGTGGATATAATGTACAGAACTCATTTGCCTTTGAAAGAAACTCCGCAGCACTGGTGGCTCAGCAGAAGAATGAAGTGTGGATGCTGCTGTATTTGCTTGGTAAGCTCAGCATGATCATTAGCACTGACAACAGGCCCTGCCATCCATGGTGGTGTTGGCTGGTGTTGTATTTTGTCGGTGAGCCTTCTGGTCTTAATGAGGCACATTGTAGTGAAAGGTATAAGGATAATGGGATCTAGCTCTTAGCTAGTAGGGTAGCCACTGCTACACAGTAAGAGAAAGAGCTAAGTTGATATGATTGCATGATCAGTACCTAAGCCCCACAGTACAGAGCTATGGAGTTTCTGCTTTCAAATTTCAGAGGCAGACCTCACCAAGTGACCCATTTCTCAGGTTCTGGGAAGAGGCACGTTAGTTACAAACAGCACCACACCAAAGCTGACTACTCTCCACCATTGTCCTGCTTGCATTCATGGGAGATCTCTGCTGCAATAATAGCTAAAGTGCAATCCTGAACTTGTCAGAATAATAGTTCTGCTTGCTTTGCTGCTGCTTCTGTGCAGCTGCTGGTTGATAGGCGCTGTACACCTCACTTGTCATTACAGTCTTAGTATTCAGACACTGAGGGGCCTTAATTAATGACTTTGAAGATCTGGTCTTTTATAATTCATGACAGAACTTTAATTAAAATCAAATATATAGCAGTTGAACTAGCAAAGGATTTAAAATGCACAGTCTTTGATGGAGACAGTGATTCCCTCTGACCACTGGTGCCATACACTGAATGCAAATTTTGCTTCATCACAACAGATTCAGAGAACAGAATGGGCTTTCTGTGAGACAGAGGTCCCTGTTGTTACAGACTCTAGAAAAAAGGTAAGGCCAAGAGGCCTGCAGTCATTTGATTCCCCTTCCTACCCTCTTTTTCTTTCTAACATCCTTATGTATTTTTAATGTCTTTATTGGTAGGAAAAAAGGACACACTTTTGTATGATACTTATATACTCATTTATTCTTTGTAGAGAAGGTATATTAAAATGTTGTGTATGGATCAGGTACTCACCCTAGGACTCTTGGCAAGGCAGTAGGAGAATTCTTACTTTGTGTAAGGGGAAACTGAGCCAGTGCTTTCAGTCAGACAACATAGAGGAAATTCATGTACTTTTTAAGACTTCAGCCTGCTACACTCATTAATTACATCGCTTTCTGGACTACATTATGATAACTGGACTTAAGCAAATATGTAGCAGAATATATTGCTGTAGATTAAATGTGTTGTGCCAGGAACCACGGTTTGCTTATGACAGTTGAATTTGGTTCAGTTTATTTGGTCTTGATTCACCTGAATTTCTCATCACATATGTTTTTGTGTTTTGTTTTGTTTTGTTTTGTTTTTTTATCTAGGGGACTTATACCACTATCCTGTTACTGCAGTAACTTCCATGAAGTTCTTTGTATGGTTCTTCTTCTTCATAGTCTTGCTGTTTACATTGCCTTCTCAAGGTAAAGATTCAGAGGACGTTTGTGGCTCTGATTTTATAGTTGTGGGTTATATCTTAAGTTTTATCACCTGTTCTGGTCTACTAAGGGATACATTTTCCTTTCTGTGGGATTAGTTGATTGTCTGGGGTTGCTAAGTTTCCCTATTCTGTGTATGGAGGCCAATCTGTGATCTCAGAAACATACCCAGCCAACAAGAATAACTACCTGCTAGGTATACAAAGCTAATAAATTATCAAAATTTGCAATTTAATAGAGCTAAGCTAAATTGGTCTATAAGTCACATCAAGATCTTTTAAAAAAATTCCTTGAGAGGGAGATGAATATGGAAAAAATTGCATTTGAATGAATTAGTCACAGCAAGCTGGCAGAAATTCAGAAATGTCTTATTCAGTAGCTACAGAAATGGTACAACTATAGGAAAAAACGATTTGCCTTTTTTCGTTGGTTGCTGAAAAATGTGCTTGATAAATCTTGAACATCATTCAACCATCTGTAGCTGCCATCTTTACTTTTACAGGTGCAATAATTTCTTAGTTACAAACATAACAATAAATATATTTTATAAATATAAAATAACTTCCCTGGAAAGGAGGCATTAGTTGTTTTCTTGAGTTGTTGCGCTTTGTAATGTTGCAAAAAATTTCTTGGGCTTATGTTACTAACTTTTCACATGGTACTTTAACCAACTGCTAAAACAACAATTTGTGAAGTGTTAACATTGAATTTTTGGGCACAGTCATGGGTGAGTTTTAACTGAAGATTTTTTTTAATCAGCAGTTTGCTACAGTAACCTGTTACTGATATTTGGTTATTTAAAGCTGTTTGGGTGGCAGGTATATTTGTATATGAGTTTTAATAGTGACTGAACACCCAGCTGTTGTCAGGGCAGCTGTGGCTGGGCTTGAGTCATTTTCAGAGCATTCAAACAAAGTGAATGTCATCTAATGGCAGAGTCTTCTCTGGTTGAGCAGTATTTTGTAGCATCATACTAAAAAAGCTTCTGATTATTTTCAAGCTCAGATGTGCAGAAGTATATTCAGTGCCTATACCAGGAATGTTCAGACATGTGTGGCAGGAGCTGTTTGAGCAGGCTGTTAAGGAAATCTGGCTCATGGCTTTTATTTAGTGACTGTCTCTCTTGTGTAATTAGGTGTCAAGGTCAGCTGCTTTTCCTTTAGTAAGATGTACTAGGTCATTGGTCCATCAAGATAATCTCAGGAACAGAAATACAACCTCAAAGATGCCAAAAGGAGAAAAATCTAAGGGCACCTTGGGAATTCTGAAAAGGAGAAGTGGGGGAAGTCCACTTGCCCTCAGTGGTTAGGAGGGAGGTATTGAGTTCAAAGGGAGACTTCCATCCAAGTGAAAACCTGAACCAGAGGTACCACCTTTCTGTCCTTCAGCATCTGCTTAGTGCATAATGGGAATGACTGAATAAAGGCAGCATTTTACTGTTTCTAGAAAGGGATTAAATTCCAACTTTTGTCTTTCAGCATTTTTATTACTCTTCCTATGCCTTTTATGAGCCATTAATTTCTTCCATATTTGACCATTATCGATACAAGGCAAATAAATAGCTAAACTACTTCCAGAGGCAACCTGATGGGTCATAGAGCTTGTCTACATTTTCCTGTATTAAATAGAATACAGGAAAATACTGTATTTTCTAGGGTCATTTGCACAAGTTTTACCCTGGTTTTTATTCCTGATTTTAAGATTGCATGAAATAATATTACTACTGCTGTGCACAAAATCCAGATCACATATATTTTTCTCTTTGAAAGAATAAAGTACTTAAGGTTTTACCCTGAACCATAAATGGAGATTTACTTTGTATTTATTTCTGGATTTCCTTCCCCCTCCCCCCACTGTGATGTAATAGACAAAGAACTGTATCAGGAATTATGATCATAAGCAAATCAGTACATGTTTTCTGATGACAGAAGCTTTTTCATGCTCTTGGTCCAAGACTCAGTCCTCCCTTTCCACCACCCCTTTCTGAGCATACTGACACTCATAATTTGCTGTTGCCAACTGTATTTAGCATTAACCATAATTTACAAAACCTGATGCAATAACCTTCCCTGATGACAGAATTTACGTTTTGCTTAGCTTACCTGAGTTTGAAGGAAGGAGGGCTCTTCAGGTGTCCCAGCTACTCAAATGCTTTATTAGGTTTTGCATTGCATGCCCACTGGAGGCTTTTACACATTATCTTTCCACTTTTCTGCTCCAGACAGAAAAGCCCTGGATTTCCCTCCCAGAATTCACCATTTCAAGAAATATTTGCATATATGTTGCTCATTAAGTCAGTCTTACTATGTGCTGGGCTTTTTCTCAGGTGCATTATCTCTCATATGCACAGAAACTTCCATTTTCATTTGGTTCATCAGGTCTGGCTTTTCAATAAAGCTGATGAGACCACTCCAAGAAGCTCTTTAGGACTCCACAGTATCATGAGAAGAACTGGGGCTATGATTGTTTGGCTCATCATATCTGAAGATTTCAAAGTTTTGATGCCAAAAGGGGGAAATGGGAAGGAGAAAGATCATCATCTGCCTTATGGATTTAATTTCAATTAAGGAAACCGGTTTATATTGCAGTCAGATGAAATCCTAATAATCCATAATATTGCAGATCACAAACTGCAGCCCTTGTCACAGTAAGTCTCTGACCTAAACAACATCTTAGGAAAACTAGCCTAAGTGGGCACTGTTTGTATTACTTTGTGGTTATTGCAGATAGCATGAGCACTGATTCATAGCAGTCATTTGTTATTATGTAAATATACAGATCTGAAATATGAAATGAAATTTGCATGGATATAGCTCATTTCACTGCATGAAAGGGGTCTTCATTAGGGACTGTAGTGACAGGACAAGGGGTAATGGGTTAAAACTTAAACAGGGGAAGTTTAGGTTAGATATAAGGAGAAAGTTCTTTACAGTGAGGGTGGTGAGGCACTGGAATGGGTTGCCCAGGGAAGTTGTGAGTGCTCCATCCCTGATGGTGTTCAAGGCCAGGTTGGATGAAGCCTTGCATGGCATGTAGTGTGAAGTGTCCTTGCCTATGGCAGGGGGTGTTGGAACTGGATGATCCTGAGGTCCTTTCCAGCCCTAACTATTCTATGATTCTATGCTCTCTAAAGGGATTCAAGAATTTATACCTCATAGGTTGCACAAACCTCCTTACATCCTGGATCAATTTTTAGATTGTGTAAGAAATATAACTCACTGATACATGTCAAACAGGAAGAGAGCAGAAATGGTCACAGCCATTGTTGGTGTATCAGAACTTTAGGAAATGCACCACATGTGATAAAATTGCACAATAAAGCTCTCGTAAGGCTGCTGAAGGGGAGAATCTCCCTCTTCTTTTAAACTTCTTAGATTCCCATTAATGCTCTGAAGTTGGAACTAGATGTTACAGGGGATCTTGCAGTTCCAGAGGAAGAGTTATGACTGTGTTGAGAAATAGTATATTTTTTGTTTGCTTGTTTGTTTTTAGCCTGTGTGTACAGATACTACATCACCTCCACTTTGGTGGGATGGCAAGCAAATTATTGATAGTTTCCTCAAGATCTGGAAGAGAACTTTTTTCTAATCACAGGGCTCAACTGCTGATTGCTGCTCATTCTTGCAAAAGCTCTTGTGGCCTCAATTTGACAAAGTACTTGAGCACTTTGTTTTACTCAATAGTGATGTGAAACAAAAGAGATTAGTCTTAAATGCTGGATTGGAATATATTTGCTTGAGGAAAATTAAATGCATTTATTATTGCAAAGACAGTAAATTCTATACTGTCAAGTTTCAATGGGATGAAATTCAGGCAAAAGAATAGCACTACTCATGAACAGTATGAAGAGGAAAGCAAGCATAATAGCAAGAAGAATATTTAATACATTCACCCAATGAGTTCAAACTCCTGTGTGCATAAAAATGATCAACATTTCAACACCTGTGTGAACTAAGCTGAATATCTCCTTTCTCAGAAGGGAAAATCAAAGCACAAAGACTTTGGATGATTTATCTGCATGAATTGGTAGCAGAGCTAAGAACCAGATCTTGTCTTGACTCAATCTGCCATGGTATTATCGCTCATCCCAACTATTCAGTCATTTACACTGCATAGGAGTGACAAGGTCTGTCATTCAGCTGGATAAAAATAATTTAAAAATATGATTTCAGTACAGCTCTTGCCATTCTCCGAGTTCTTTTTGTAAGAAGTTAGCCTTTTACTCTCCCATGACACCAAGCCTAGGATTTAAATTTTACTGCATTCGTTCTGCTTTACATTTCCAACAAACAGTAAGTTTGGGCTGGTCAAGTCAATTCCTCCAGTGTCAGTACACTGCTGTAATAAAAGTGGTTAAAAGCAAGGCTGTGTGGAAAAATCATTCTTCCCTTACTGACATATGATATTAGTTGTGAAGTCTTTACTTGCTTCTCATTCTGAGAGCTATGAAGCAATGTAGATGTGTAATGTACTATGCTGAAACATGGGCAGAACCTTTTCTCATAGAAATCAGTGATACTTCTCTCTCTCCCATTCCATGTGGGCTAAAGGTGCTACCCCTACTCTCTCCCCATATAAGTCATGAAAATGGATTTTTTACAGTCCTTGTTGCATAGAATCATAGAATAGTTAGGGTTGGAAAGGACCTCAAGATCATCCAGTTCCAACCCCCCTGCTATAACCAGGAACACCTCACAGTAAACCATGCCACCCAAGGCTTCATCCAACCTGGCCTTGAACACTGCCAGGGATGGAGCACTCACAACTTCCCTGGGAAACCCATTCCAGTGCCTCACCACCCTCACAGGAAAGAATTTCTTCCTTATATCCAGTCTAAACCTCTCCTGTTTAAGTTTAAATTATCACCCCTTGTCCTATCACTACAGTCCCTGATGAAGAGCCCCTCCCCAGCATCCCTATAGGCCCCCTTCAGATCCTGGAAGGCTGCTATGAGGTCTCCATGCAGCCTTCTCTTCTCCAGGCTGAACAGCCCCAACTCTCTCAGCCTTTCTTCGTATGGGAGATGCGCCCTGATCATCCTCGTGGCCCTCCTCTGGACTTGTTCCAACAACTCCATGTCCTTTTTATGTTGAGGACACCAGAACTGCACACAATGCTCCAGGTGAGGTCTCATGAGAGCAGAGTAGAAGGACAGGATCACCTCCTTCGACCTGCTGGTCATACTCCTTTTGATGCAGCCCAGGATACAATTGGCTTTCTGGGCTGCGAGCACACACTGTTGGCTCATGTTCATGTTCTCATCGACCACCACCCCCAAGTCCTTCTCCGCAGGGCTGCTCTGGATCTCCTCTCTGCCCAACCTGTAGCTGTGCCTGGAATTGCTCCGACCCAGCTGGAGGACCTTGCACTTGGAATGGTTAAACTTCATGAGGTTGGCATCAGTCCACCTCACAAGCGTGTCAAGGTCCCTCTGGATGGCATTCCTTCCCTCCAGCGTATCCACTGAACCACACAGCTTGGTGTCATCAGCAAACTTGCTGAGGGTGCACTCAATCCCACTGTCCATGTCAGCCACAAAGATGTTGAACAAGACCAGTCCCAACATCAATCCCTGAGGGACACCACTTGTCACTGGCCTCCAGCCGGACACTGAGCCANTGTTGAACAAGACCAGTCCCAACATCAATCCCTGAGGGACACCACTTGTCACTGGCCTCCAGCCGGACACTGAGCCATTGACCACAAC